>JAPYZD010010519.1:0-11766 GCA_030522725.1 Ichneumoninae sp. B BG-2022a
TTTTATTTATTTTATTCTTACATTCTAAGCAATCAACGATAATGTATACACTTATAATTTATAACCAACCAATTGCAGACTATAACATTTATAGTAGGGCTGTATAGTTAGACCGGTTAAAATGTCTTAGCCGGGTAAAACAGCTTAGACGGCTAATACATTTTTTAATTTTTTAAATTTAAATAAAAATTTTTCTGTGATAGTGCACCCGGTTCTATTTCTTAATAGCGGTCGGTGAAGGATTTCATTGGTACTGGAGGATGTTACAAATGACCCCACTACCCGTTACAATTGACCCCACCGCGGTCCAAAATCTTACCGAATTTTGGTTGTGTTTAAAGGGGCGGTGTTCGCAATTCCGTGCTACTTTCTGCTTGAAATTTTTTAATTAAATACCTAAGACTACGTTAATGGTACATCATTGGATGCCGAAGCGTTAGACTCTCGGGTTTGTTGGTAAAAAAATAAACAATGATTTTTGTTACTTTTGTCCCCGGTCTCCCTTATTTGAGGAGTCATATGTACAAGATCGAGCTATCTCCTCTGTCGAGCAATTATCCATTCGGCGTCGCAGCATGGATTCCTCCGAGGGCGACGGGGGGTCGCGAGGGGAAAAATCAATTAATTCCAAAACACCCCCGCCTCGCCCCTTGTCCCGGGTAATTGGCGCGGGAATGCGTTTATCGAGGCATAAACTGCGGAACGGGGAGGGGGTTCTGTTGAATCTGCCTACAGTCTCTGCGGGTGGGTGCGTATGATGCACAGACGCAGGGGATACCGTACGGCCGTTCCTCCGTCGAATTCACGATGGGGTTGGTACGTATTCAGCAAACAACTAACGGGACTCGGTCCACGGGCATTGGCGAACGGGGAAAAGAAATCATTACAATTTTTCATCTGCTAATAACAGAGGAGGCTCAACCCGATTACGTGTATTCATCGAGATGCGGTGTGCGTCACGAGAATGGTAGACGCGATCGTTGGGTGATGGTCTTGTTTTGTGTTTAACCCCCGAGCTATCGAGAATCGTACAGCCGCGCTTCGCCGGCTAATTCGTCCTGAATAGCCAAGGAATCACCCTGCGCCGATCGACTCGGGTCTTTCCCGTCGTGTCGTTGCATATCGATCGCCCGATCTCTCGGTGCGAGTGCGGAACGGAATAAGGTAAATGGCCCAGTTTCCGCCACCTTTAGGCCCAGTTCCCGCCATCTTCAATTGTTAAAGGGAATATTTTATTAAAAATATACGTATCGCGGCATTAATCAAGAGTAAACCGCTCTTCAACATGCCGTTAATTTTGTTTGTATTTAACGTACACTGTATTTATTATTAGTATAAATTGCGATTAATGGCGGTAACTGGGACAGCGGCGGAAACTGGGCCGTTTACCTTATCGGCCAGTGGGGTGAAAACGGGCGCGAAAGCTTCTCAAAGTAGGAACAGCGATGTCTTGACGCGTCTTTACTTACCTTGTTACATACACCGAAAAAAACTAAACGGTCCAATCTTCAGCATAAATAGCATCATTTTGTCATATATTTTTAACCCGATTTATCGTTTTAGTCTATTTTTTTCCATAAGAGAACTGCTACGCTTACGCACTACACCCAGAAAAATGTTTGCTGGAATCAAAGGAAATTTATTAAGGACGGAGAAAAATGTTTATTTGCTTCATAACCTAATAGAACGTTTATTAATATGTAATATGTTTATTTATTTAACAGTATCGTTGTTATTATTTAATAATCTTTATTTGGATGTAATAAACAGTTATTTGTGCCAAATAATTTTGTTCATTTATTTCGTGACATACGTGGTAATTTTAATCGTATGGGAATAATGTGATGTATGAATGATGCAGGAACGCATCTCTTGTTGAAGAAGTCATTTTTTACTATCAACGCGAAAACGTGATGGAAGTCGCGTGAACACATCCACGCGCATACGATTTAGGATTTGACTAAAAAGTTGGTGTTCGTTTGCTTAGGCCAATACCATTTCTGTATAAACTTTAAAAAATGTACATCCGGATTATGTATCGGGCATGAGGTGTAGGGAAAAGCCAACGTGGAAATTAAAGTATAGTGAAAACCTTACGGTATATTTACGAATGCGTTGAATCAAACGTAGACGTATACAAATGTGGACAAACTGTTGTGTAGCATTTGTATATGTGTTGACGCGCCGGTTTACTATTGGAAATCAAACATTCGATAGCTTATATGATGGAATACAGCGAATGACTTTAAACGCTGGTGTTCATTTGCGCAGGCTAACGCAATTTTTGTGTATAAGGCTAAAAAAAAGTGTTTATGTGCGTGTACACCCAGAAAAATTATTTATTTTACGGCCACCGTTTATTTGGTTCAAGTAAAATATTTATTTGATTTAAATAAATATTTATTTAAACTAAGTAAATAGTTGCTGAAATGAAATAAATAATTATTTAAATCAAATGAATTATAAATAATTTACTTAAACCACATAAACGGTAGCCGTCCAATAAATTATTTTTCTGGGTGTAGAAGAAATTCGGCGTACATAAGTGACGACGTACTAATGAAAGTACGTTCGAAATGTTGCCGTACATTTCTAATAGTGAAGGGTTGAACGGTCGTGCCAACAATTGTGAACAAATTGTAATTTAAGATTTGTTGATGTGCGAGTTCGTGTACGATTGAGCTCCATAAATTTGAAGTCATCTCTGAAGTCAAATGTGTAATTTCTTCGGCGCGAATAAACCTTTATTTTAAAGTACAAATCTTTGAATGAATTGTTTTCCTTACGCTAAAGAATAGCCATTATTTGAATCCAACAAGGATTTAGTTCAGGCAAGTAAACAATTATTTTATCTTAACAAACGTCATCCGAAGATTGAAATTTATTTGATTCTAAAATTTTTTTTTCTGTGTGTATACTGATCGTCTCCTCCTCGGTAAATAATCGTCCTCACACTCATCAATTACCGAATCTCATTTCGAACGCATTCCGCTACGAATCTCCTCATGCAGATATATCGTGTCTTCCTCCACTCTACGCGACTCGGTGCCGGACCCGTTGACTTGGCAACAAGTTCTCCAAAAGTACGTACATTTGAGCACGCCCGAGGAGACAAGCAAAGAAAAAGGAAAGAAAAAAAAAGAAGTTGAACCGGTATACGAAAGTTCGATACTCGTCGGTATCGCGACGCGAAGGCGAGGGGCGTCGTTCCGCGTCGCGAGGAGGAAGAAAAGGAAAATCCTCCGAAGCGAGAGAGAAGCGCGCTAGCGAATACTTAACGAGCATTGGGGGTGTGAGAGAAAAGTCGACTTCGGCGCTACCTCGGATATGCGGAAGGGGGAGAGAAACGAGAGAAGATGTCGGAGGGAATTGGGGTGAGTTGAGAGAAGCGAGCGGAAAGGCAGAGAGGCCTTCGACGAAGCGCGAATTAATTCAACGCACAGCTCGCTCCATCCTTCTCCATCGTTTCCTCCCCCGCCCCCCCCCCTCGCCGCCCTTCTTTTTTTTCCTCCAAAGCTTTGCCCTCTGCAGCCAGCGGCACTGAGAGGGTTCGGAGGACCCGGAGGCTCTACACCGTCGAGGGATATAAAATGGCGATGCGAACCGAGGTGCAGACGGGGTTGGAAGAACCGTGAGGGGAACGAGGGTGGAGGGCAATAGCGCCAGGGTTCCCATAAGGGAGGGAGAAATAGAGAAGCCCGCCGAGGAAACTCACCCCCGCCCCAATCCCCGGCCCGGCAAAGCTCGGAAAGTCCGGGACTGAACGAGGGCGCAAGGGGGATGAAACGCGGACTTGGGCTGCCCGTGGAGTTGAGTGTACGATGAGAGGGGTGGCGAAGGAGGACGAGAAAGATAGTAAAACGCTGTGGAGGACCCCGTGCAGGCAGGCCATCCTATATACAGTCCGTAGCAGTCGAGAAGGGAGGATTACTGTGGAAGAGCAGCCTGATGGGAGGGAGACAGAGAGCAAGCGGAAGTTATACCCTGTGTACAGTGGTGTGTATATCGAAGCTACGTATAGACGGGCGTATACATACCTAAGGGAAGTAGCTGCAAGCTTAACGGTCCCATTGCGTGCAGGTGGTTCGCGTCTGATTTCCGGAGCTAGCGACTATTAGACGCTATTAAGGGCGCTTCGCCGGGGCTTAAGGGTGATCGGTGGTGCAGCTATCAAAACCGTCGTCATTACCCTGCGATCAGTTTCCCAAGGACATCCAAGAATGGGGCTACAAGATCTGCAGTTACCAGTGGGTCGTCTGTAACTTACGACATCGTGTCCTTGGGATGTCGTAACTGCAGGGTTTGAGGGATGACCCTTGGTTGTGGAAGGAAAAAGAGGCGGTTGACTTTGCCCGGATAAGATAAGTAGTGGGTCGACTTCGTGTAAGGTAATTATGTCTTTTTGGAGCTGGCCACCTGCGTTTGGGATTAGATCCGATTTTCACCGGCCACTTGACAGTGAAAGTTATCGAGGCCGACGTCATTAACTTGCGATCAGTTTCCCAAGGACATCCAAGAATGGGGCCGCAAGGTGTGCAGTTAGGGTTAAAGTGGTGAATATAGCCCACCTCGACTAAAACGTAAATCAATGATATATGGACCGGGCCATATTCCCCACTTTTACCCTAGTAGTGGGTCGTCTGTAACTTACGACACCATTTCCTTGGGATGTCGTAACTGCAGGGTTTGAGGGATGCCTTGGTTGTGGAGGGAAAAAGAGGCGGTTGACTTTGCCCGGATAAGATAAGTAGCGGGTCGACTTCGTGTGAGGTAATTATGCCTTTTCGAAGCTGGCCACCTGCGTATGGGATTAGATTCGATTTTCACCGGCCATTTGAGAGTGAAAGTTATAGGGACCGTCGTCATTAGCCTGCGATCAGTTTCCCAAGGACATCCAAGAATGGGGCTACAAGGTCTGCAGTTAGGGTTAAAGTGGTGAATATAGCCCACCTCGATTAAAACGTAAATCAATGATATGTGGACCGGGCCGTATTCCCCACTTTTACCCTAGCAGTGGGTCGTCCGTAACTTACAACACCATGTCCTTGGGATGTCGTAACTGCGGGGTTTGAGGGATGACCGTTGATCGTGGAAGGAAAAAGAGGCGGTTGACTTTGCCCAGGTAAGATAAGTACACTGAGAAAAAAAATTGGTTGGATTAACCAAAAGTCGCTCTGACATACATTCAAAGCTGTTATTTGTTTAGTACAAATAAAGCATTATTTTGTTAAACGACTATTTGCTTCCATTTATTCAAAATTTGTTGACTGAAACAAACATTTTTGTTGTACCAACAAAATACACCTTCGAATGTATGTCACCGCGCATTTGCTTAATTCAACCAATTCTTTTTCTCAGTCCAGTGGCTCGACTTTGGGTGAGGTAATTATGCCTTTTCGGAGCTGACCACCGGTGTTTGGGATTATATTCGATTTTCACCGGCCACTCGACGGTGCTGCACTACATAATGTAGTCCCCATCCAGGCTCACCCTTACTTTTCCACCAAAACTATCCGACGTTACTATTTCAGTGTTTTCATTTTTTTTCGTTCCTCGTATCGCGGTTACCCTAGCCGATTTTCATCCCCAGTCTCGCACACTCGCCAAAGTATTTGTCATCCCCGATGCGGCTCTTCTCTGATGGTGTTGGTTCGGGTTTGCCGTCGCACGGACGTCGCTCGCCGTTCCCGGAACGCTACGCGCCACCCACAAACCCGAGGGAAAAGCGCGGTGCGGAAGAGACGCGATGGGGTGGTGGGTAGGGGGGAGGGGGTCGGCGCGGAGACGTGAGGGGGATGAACAGTTTCACGAGGGATATATCCGAAGCGCGGAGAACCACCACCAGCCAGCCAACAGCCAGCCTCCCTTAACAAGCAACAAGGGTGGAGAATTAATGAGAGAGGGCGCTCGAGCAGACACTTGTGGCTACCGGAACCCCCCCCCCCCCCCCCCCCCCCCCCCCCCCCCCCCCCCCCCCGCCCCCCGCCGCCCGGCCCCCCCCCCCCCCCCCCAAGAGCATCCTGCGAGAAAAACAACTCTCGAAGTTTTACGCACGTAGGACAAACGCTATATATACACGTACAGGGTGATCCGGGAAAGTTTCCGACGCTTTTTTTCGCCAGGTGGTAGTTGTTCCTGGCTTGACCAAACTTACGTAGCCGTTTTATTTATTTTTTCTCCAAATTCGCAACAGTTATTTATCGAAATTCAACCAAACAACGGTTAACTCCGCAAATTTCAAAACTGTTCACAACGATTTTCAATGTCAGCTCAAAAGTTACGAGGAGCGATCGTACTTCGTAACCGTTCGATTTCCCAGACCAATGAACATTGTAAATGTGGAAGGGTCGAATGAACGGTTATAAAAAAAATGGAACAAACAACTGCCTTTCGTTAAATACGGGCAAAATCCCTCGTAGACCGCAGGTGTGAGAACCCGCTTCGGAAAAGTTGCGAATCGTGGGCGTAAAATCGAGTGGATTTTCCAGCGTTCCGGTCTGCACACTGTGCGAATTAACACGCGTTTGTCGGTATAACGTCAGCGTGCGTGTGAATATGCATTCGTGTATTGTACATGCGACCGGCAGTCCCGTCTGATTTTGCCGTGGCGCGGCAATTCTCGCGTTGTTCAGCCCCGGCGATTCAATGGAAAGGTATGGTCGGCGGGCTCCTGTGTTCGCAATGGGTACCGACGAGGATGGAACATAGCCGGGGTCGAGCCGGTGCGCGATGCGGAAGGGTGCGGCGGCGGCCGGCCAACTCGACACGCAGTGTGAATTTTAATTAAAGCAATTAAGCATGCCTCCATAGCGGCACATTAACGCGAGCGATGCATTCGTGGTGCGGGGTTTCGCAAACGAGAGCGTGCACGAGGCAGCCGGTGGGGCTCGGAGATGACCGTGTGTCACACATGCGACCGGGTACGTACCGGCCTGCCAGAACCACTCTGGTTGACACTGTATGTAGTCGTCGCAACGGACTACCTGATTCGGATGGGTATTAGATTAATCGACAATCCCGACAAATTATGTCACGAATTAAAAATCTCGGCCCGAAAACATCAATATCGACCAATCATTCTCTTTTTGCCTCGACAACACCCCGGTGCGGGAATATTTACATTCCCGGGGAGAGTGGGGAAAAATGGCACGGCGGGTCAGAGCGCAATTATGAGACAAAACGCAATTTTCGAATAACTTTTGTACGGTGGCATTGGTCGTCTGTGGGACAAAACGGGACTGAAAATCCGAATGTATCGTTGGGACAAAGTGGGGCATCCAAAAATTATTGGTAAATTAAGTTTTGCCTTCACTGTCCCGTTTTGCCCGCCTCTCCCCTACATCTCGGTTGGAGCAGACCCTTTTCCGGGTCTTGATGAGATTCTTCACTGAGAAAAAAGATACTATTTCCTACTATATCGAATAGTTTCCAGGGGGAACATCTATATAGATAGTTTCTGATCTTATATATTCAGATGATTAAATTATAATCGTGGTTGCAACCATGATTTTTAGTCATTGTCGCAACTACAAAATGTAGACGTTCCCTTTGGGAACTATTTTTTATTGTAAAAATGTTAGTATTGTTGCTTTTACTGTTTAAATTTTTCGCAGTGTTGTCAGGACGGTATTCAGCCTGATATGGGCCTTAACAGTGCTCGAAGAGGCTTTCGTTGTAATTGATATCTTCTGACTTGACAAATATGCATCCAACATACCGCCGGTATGTGCACAGTTCGTGAATACAGATGCATTCCAGGCCCCTTTACAAGCTCGTCGCCGCGGAACGCGGAAATACATTATACGGAGTAGGTAGCTGGATGCAACGGGCTTGACGAGGGAGTAAAAAGAGAACCGTTGAAGTACGAGGGTAAAGTGTCGTGGGCAGAAATAGCATAGCCTTTGCCGCTTTTGCTGGCAAAAGGATGAAGATTGTGGAAAACAAGAGAGCCGGGATGTAGAGGAAGAAAAGAGGACTGGGCAAGTGTGTGCCTGTGTGTATCGATGCTTCAATGCCAGAAGGGCGCATAAGCACCGTTGTTACACACCGGTTACACCCGTATTAATTTAGGCCATCGACACGACGGAAAGCGATCCCTTCTGCTCGTCGACCCGCGGACAACCCTCCGTTATTTGCATACGTCGAGCCGCTTCAACGGCCTCCAGGAGTCAAGCAGGATGCCTGTAGGCCTGTTCATCTTGTTTTGTGTACGCCTTGGTGGTCGTCCCTTTACAACATTGTGCGCCTTAGCTTCCTCATTTACTCGAAGACTTGTCAACGATTCCCCGTCTAGACGTTCAAGTCAATTAATATGTTTCACGGCACAACACCGATATCGGAACCGCGCGGCAGCCTCGATTCGATTATGCGGCGCGGGATTACGCAATGGCCCGAGGGGTGTCGAAGACGCTCGCCCTCGGTCTGCGATTCTGATTCCGCGACCCATTTGCCTTTATCCTTACGAGCGATAACGTCGGTACACGCTGTTATCGAATGAGCCGAGGATTTACACGGCACGGAAATACACGTCAACGTCGCAACTTTTGATATTTGAGGAAATCGTAGGAAAAACGAAGGAAACGCTTTATTGAGGCGAGGATAAGAGATCGTAGTGAAGGACAGACATAGTAATATCGATTCAACCAAAAAATAATAGTATATTAGTACGAGTACACTAAAAAAAATATCATTGATTCGAGTAAAATTTTGTTGCGGGCTGCCAAAGAAAAAAAAACGTTGTTTCAATTCTAATTTCAATTCGTACAATTTCATATTGGATTGAAACGATAACATGTCACCTTGACAGTCTTGCCGCCGTTGTTTCAACATGGTGTCTAAAAAACATGTACATACAAAATTCAAGGACATGCAAGAACAATTTCCGGGACATTTCCAGGTTGAGTTGGGACATTTATAAAAAATATACGTACGAAATAACATTTAGTTCGATAACCGTTTTCGTTTACGCCAAAATCGGTTCTGAAAAAATAAACAACTCACTATGCACGAATGTACATACCTTCGTGCATAGTGAGTTGTTTATTTTTTTAGGATGGTCGCTAGTAATATACATTTATAAAGAAACTCAAATTTGCGGGGACATTAAAAACTCAAAGACATTAGGCGAAATGCAAGGACATTCGAGGTCTTTTTCAAGGACAGTTCCAGGACTTCAAGGACCGCTGAACAACATGTTTAGTATCATATGGAATTATAAGAATTGAAAGTAGAATTGAACCAAACATTTTTTTCTTCGACAGCCTGCGAGCGAATTTTTTTTCAGTGTAGGCACTGGCATACATTTTAAGCTGAAATCTCATTGATAGCCAAGGTTTTGCCGAAACTTCAATCGGCCGGATCGACGCATGGCCGAAAATCGTGTGTGCGAACGCACTTCTTCCGAATCGTGAAACTCCTGAAACTTTATATTTTTGAATCGTCAAAAATGCCGAAACTTTGTTTTTCCAAATTGGCAAATTTCCAAAAAATGTTTATCTAAATGTTTTATTTCAGCGCACGTTACTTTTCAGACGTGATAATTGGCAGAACGTTATTCTACCCAATCGCTATTTAACCAAATGTCATTTCTCCGTATAATAATTTCATTGAACTTTATTTCCCCGAATCGTAAAAGCGCCAAACATCAAGGTGCCAAATCGTAATTCTTCCGAAATTCCAATAAACCGAATCACGAAACCAAATAATATGAGTGAATAGTCCGACTATCTCCTAGTATATCTATTCGTAAGAAATCTTATGCTCAACTCGAAAACATTCGGATGATGTTTTCGGAAAATAACTTGTCGGATAAATACTGTTTCGAAGAATGATATTTGGATGATGATTCGGAGAAATGAATTTCGGTGACATTTTTATTCGGAAAAAACTGCTATTCATTGAGATTACAACGGTCGGTTAAATAAAGATTCGGAATAATAAAGTTTCGTAAATTTGACGATTTGGAAAGATAAAAATTCAACAGTTCGACGATCCGGCAAAATAAAATTTCGGAATTTAACGATTACACTGAAAAAAATATCAATGACTCAAGTAAAATTCGCTTGCGGGCTGCCAAAGAAAAAAATTATTATTTTAATTCGTACAATTGCATACGGTATTGAAACGATAACATGCCACAATGGCAGTCTTGCCGTCGTTGTTTCAATATCATATGGAATGGTAAGAATTGAAAGTAGAATTGACGTAAGAATTTTTTTGTTTCGCAGCCCACAAGCAAATTTTTTTCAGTGTAAGGAAGTTTTCAGCATTCGGACCCATGATTTTCGGCCATACGACGATTGGGCCGACTGAAGTTTCTGCAAAGTAATGTGGCTCCCCAATGAATGAAATCGTATTTCACAGAAGCAACTACTCAACTGAGTAGTTGCCGAAACTTCACAATTGTAAAGGACATAATAAAGAAAAAAATAATAATATTACTCATGATAAAAGTGGCGAGGGATACGTAGCCTCAGCTTTTGGCAAACGTAGGACGAGGGACATTTTTTTTTCGACTTAGCGTCATTGTATCGGAGTAAAATGCGTCGCGGGCTGAAATGCACTTGACAATAAACCCCCCTGCGTCGGGTGGGTTGTTACGTGCCTCTACCAGTGTAAAGGATAATATCGTAAGGCTCGTGTGTACAACAATGCAACGCTCGAGCGAACGCGGGCACTTTTGCGGGACGTGCATTATATGATTTTCGGCAGTTATACGTTACACCCTCGACGATCTCCCGACTTCTGTAGTACCGGTACTTCGGGGCGCTAAGAGCAATAATACTCCCACGACAAGAGAGCGGGTTTTGGCAGTTGGGAAGGAGCCAGGCCAAATCTGGAAAGACGTGTCTGGACGGAAACCAACTCGCTAATGTTCCTGTAGGAGCCTATGGGCTAACTCCCCTGTAAGCGTACACCCCTGTGCTGTACGAAATTCCGGATGTATATATAAATATATATATACGCGTGAATAATCTGGCCCCAATTCGCCTTGGCACTAGGGATAGGGTGCACCCTCGTATTACCGTGGCGTACCGTGTATGAGAATTTCGGTCCACAATTAGCCGAATGATCGATCTGCTAATTAGACCCTCCAACCAAACACTGACCGTAACAGTTACATCATTTTTAGATCATACACTGATAAAAAAATTAAGTTGAATCAACTACGATTCGGGCAGGGACGTTCAACTAAATATTTTGTTGGTACCCTTAAAAAATTGGTTAGTTCAACAATTTTTTGGTTGATTTCACCTAAATATTTTTGAGTCATTAAAATATTTTGTTCGACAAAGAAAATATTTATTTGAACGTCCCTGCCCGAATCTTAATTGATTCAACTGTACTTTTTTATCAGTGTAGAAAAACACAACGCTCTGTTATATGCCCGTCACTGCAATACTTATTGGTTTTGAAATATCAACCAAAAACCAACTTCCGGAAAGATGGAATCGGCCCAGGTAGCACAAAAAAATTAGTTATTGAAAAGTGATCTCAATGGGTTCCATATATGTCCGCCGAATGATCGATCCGCTAATTAGACCACTCACCAAACACTGACCGTACAGTACCATCATTTTAGGTCATAGAAAAACAGAACACTCTGTTACATGCGCGTCACTGCAATACTTATTGTTTTTGAAATATCAACCAAAAACCAACTTCCGAAAAGATGGAATCAGCCCAGGTAGCACAAAAAAATTAGTTATTGAAAAGTGATCTCAATGGGTTCCATATATGTTCGCCGAATGATCGATCCGCTAATTA
>JAPYZD010010524.1:0-12591 GCA_030522725.1 Ichneumoninae sp. B BG-2022a
AACACAACATTAATTTCCCAAGTCCCACTACGTGGAGGTCGCTACAAGAGGACCCATAAGATCGTTACGATGTCTGTTTAATAAAATAAACAAAGTAAACATCCCACTTCCTCCCACCAACAATTAAAATCTCAACCACCGATCGCTAATCAACAATCCGTCACTATGTATCGAATATCAATTTTTTTTTGTCCTGAATCCGGATGCTATAATCAAAACACACGTTGTAGATTATTGATACACTGGTGGTTATTTTTACCTCTACCAGTCAAACAACAACCTGTGGATTTGTTCCCCCCCCCCCCTATTAGCAGCCAACTTTACCTTGGTAAAGTCCCGGAGTGGCTAAAAAAAACTCAACCAGGGGTTGAGAACGTGAACATTTTAACCACTCCGGGACTTTATTTCAATAATAATAATAATAATAATATAATAATAATAATAATAATAATATAATAATAATAATAATAATAATAATAATAATAATAATAATAATAATAATAATAATAATAATAATAATAATAATAATCAACGGCGGTCAATGGGGGTGGTCAATAATTGGGTTCTGAAAAAAAATCAGTCGTATTAATAATGTCGAGACCTTTGATTTTAATAATGCCACAAAAAGTTATTAATAAATTGTTTAAAAACACAAATAGTTTTAAAAACAAATCTTCCTCTATCAGGAAGCAAAAATCAGAAAAACTTTTATTTTCTCATTTTAAATAAATTCTTACAGTTCAACATTTTTTCTTTATATTTTTTTAAATCGATGTAACGATGTTTGCATACCACGATCTCGCAGTATTTGTAAAAAGTTGCGGGGCGGTTGCGCCAACAGTTCCTCAGTTGGGGTGTTAAAAAAATGTTAATCTAAACATTTAAAAGAATGTAAGAAAATTCCGAAAATTTTCATGTAATTTCTACAAAACCAACGAATTCATTTGACAGAAGAAAAAAAAAGGTTCACCGATCGATTCTTGAACAATTTTTTTTTTTTTTTATTTTTTTTCTTTTTTTTGACATTATTACCATGCAAAATTAGTGTTCTCGACACCTTCGACACACATGATTTTTTTTCAGATTCTTACACCATTAGAAAATTGTTGCTAATTCTCACTGAATCTCCCTTTCGTCTGGGAATGTACGTGCGACGCACAAAGGGGTGAAAGGGTGGTTAACAAGAGAACGGAATAATTTTCTGCAATTAACAATCGGTCTCTTCGCTCCGGCAAATTCTCGCGATACTCGGCGCCTCGAAGGGTGCATCTTCGGCGGGAGAATTTCAGGAGCTGTCTGGAGAGGGGGCAGAAAGGCGAAGGGGGGGGAGGTTACTTTTTTACGGTTTCGATTTTGTCGCAAACGGTTCGGCGGTTCGTCGAACGAGAATATATAACGAGTGGGGAGGGGGGGAGGGGGGGTGATGAGAGTAAGACAGAGGGACAGAAGACAGCGAAGGGGGGGGGGGGGAAAGAAGGGGTTGAAACGAAGCAGGGAGAAAATCCAGAGATCCTCTTTTATCGTACCCGTAGGAACAACCGTACGTAATGCTGAGGAGCAGAGGAAATTTCAGCGGTAACGAACGTTACGAGGGCTTCTGCATCGACCTGCTAAGGGAGATAGCGCACATGGTGGGATTCACCTATAGGATCGAACTCGTGCCGGACGGCAAGTACGGCGTTTACGATTATGAGACCGGCGAGTGGAACGGAATAGTTCGCCAGCTGATGGACAAGGTGAGTATGTACAGGTAGCGTAGAATAGAGTCCGTAGGGTTTATTTTGAAAAGTGTGTGTGTGTATAGTGTATTGTCTGTGTACGACGGGACTCGAAGGGATGCGCGACTGTCGGAACGGCGAACACTCACGGTTCTTCGCAGACGATGCTTTTTTTTTTTTTTGAGAGGGCTGAAAAAAATCGCTGCTAGACAGTAAGATGTCTCGAGGGTTTGGAACAGAAGGAAAGAAGAAGGGAGGGAGATAAGGTACTTTGAGGCAACCATAGAAACTCAGTGGTGATTGGACAAAGTGAAAGAACATTTTTACGAGCAAACGTACGACAACGGGTTTCCGGTTGGAGAAAGAGAAAAGAGGAAAAACGGAGAAGGAAATTTATGTTAATTTTTTTTTTTCTTTGAAGGGGAGAGAAAATTGGGATTTTATTGCAGGAATCATTTTTGAGGTGAAGCGGCTAATATTTCTTTATGTGCAAATGTCTGAGTGATTTGTTGCGGGTTATTCATTACTGCGAGGTGTTGTGGCTCGGGCGCGCAGCGCCCGAGTTCCGTCTATAGGATTTAGAAACTGGACATTTATAGTTTCGAAGATTTACCGAGAATTCGTGGCTTTTGGTTTGACAATGTCATTTATGGACCGGACGTGCCGGCATACTGAAAATTCATCACTTCTGGTTTGAAAATCTCGTTTATGGACCGGAAGTGCCGTCATACTGAAAATGCTTCACTTGCGGTTTGAGAATTTCATTTATGAACCGCAAGTGCCATCATACCGAAAATTCGTCACTTCCGGTTTGAAAATCTCATTTATGGACCGGAAGTGCCGTCATACTGAAAATATTTCACTTGCGGTTGGAGAATCTCATTTATGAACCGGAGGTGCCGTCAGACTGAAAATTCGTCACTTCCGGTTTGAAAATCCCATTTATCGGCCGGAAGTGCCGTCACACCAAAAATCCGTCACCTCCGGTTGGAAAACCCTGTTTATCAGCCAGAAGTGCCGTCATACCGAAAATTCGTCACTTCCGGTTTGAAAATCCCATTTATCGGCCGGAAGTTCCCTCACCCCAAAAATACGTCACTTCCGGTTCGAAAACCCTATTTTTCCGCCCGAACTTCCGTCATACCGAAAAAATGTCACTCTACATTCGCAATCAGAAAAAAAATTTATTTGACGGCCACCGTTTATTTGATTTAAGTAAAATATTTATTAAATCTTAAATATTTATTTTTATCAAATAAATATTTATTTGATGAAAATAAATATTTATTTCAATCAAATAAATATTTTACTTAAACCAAACAAACGATGGCCGACAAATAAATAATTTTTCTGGGTGCGCCTCTGCGTGAATTTTACAAAAAAACAAAAATGCCAAAAACTAATAATTTCCTTCGCCGCAAATACCGAATAAATGTTTTCAGAGCCCTCCATCCAGTCGTGCAAAACTTAAAAGACTTCGTCGTACGACCGGAGATTGTCTTGTAACTGGAATAACGAACTCGAACAGACGTGCAAACGTTGACAATGTTTAGCTCGATAGCACTTGAAAAACGCAACGCGCTTCCTGTCTGCCGTGCCGGGTTCCGTCGCGCGTTCAATTATACCCGAAGAGCCCGGCGTATAGTTGTTCCGGGCTGTTATACTACGTGAGGGGAGCGAAAACGACGTGGCGCGCGGTAGGAACTCGGTACGGTATCCGAAATTCAGATCGACTGCGAGCTAAACTGTCCCACCAATCCGATTCGCCGTGTACCGACTGGGGAAACGACGACGGCGGCGGAGAGGACACGAGTGCATTATAGCCGCGGCAACCCCCGGTTAGCTGACTGGGATTCGGGGGATGCACACTGTTACCGCCCGGCCGTACCTGGTACGGGCCCCCCACTCGCGCGAGCTTTTGCAATGCAAATAGCATTCGTACCGAAATGCGGAAATGGTGCGGCGGTTCGTAGCAACCGCGAGAAACTATCGCACCCGCAAACTGTGCGGACCGATAGAGTCGGATATGGTAAAGCCCGTCGGGCGTTAGCGTTAGGCCACCGCGCCGCGGCGATACACGCAGTGAATAATTATTGGCTTTCGACAACACACACAACCACGCACGCACGAGCTTTCATCCGAGAACACCCGGGACAATATCGACCAGACTAGATACGAGCTTGTTTCGATTCATCGAGAAGAATAATAACATTTGCTTTGATTCTATTTCTTTTTTTTTTTTTTTTTTAAGGAAGGCCGGAGAACAAATAGGTAGCTTGGTTACTCGTTGAAACATATTCGATGATGATGAGCAAAAAGGAGTGAAAAGGGGTATTGTCGTTTTTTTTTTTTTTTTTTTTTTTTTTTATCTTGTTTCGACTGCGGATGTCTCGTGGGTGTTTCTGGTTTGAGTTTGAGATTCACTCGGATAGATAACAGGATTCCCCTCGGAGATTCCTGATGAGTAATTTTCTGTCGGACGTCGAACTAAGACGGTGCGGTGATATCGGACGGTACTTCTGCTTTTTTAGACTTACGTCTAAAATACCGCGATGCGGTATTTTGCGATGGAGTGAAAAAAATGCCTTACTCATTATCTCGGGTAGTGTTGTTTTAAGTTTTTTTTGTAGTTTTGTTTGTAGTTTTTTTTTAAGTCGCTAAGAGTTCGGGCTCTCACCTTTTTCTAAAACAAAAATTCACGAACAATTCATGGTTCGATAATTTTTCGATTCATCGATCAAGTTATTCCTCCGATAAGTAAGTTCCAGAGGTGGAAATTAAACTAAGACGGTACGTCTTAGTTTAATTTCATAAAAATACTCATATTTTTCCAACTTACCTCTACAAAATCCGGAACATCCACGATGGACTGAAAAAAATGCATTGTTGATTATCGAGAGTAATTTTTTTTTTAAGTCACTAAGAATTTGGGACTTCACCTTTCTCTAAAATGAAAATTCACGAACAATTCATGATCCGATAATTTTTCGATTCATCGATCAAGTCATCGGCGTTGGAAAGGGGTGGCGGGAGATGCGGGAAAATATCTAAGCATCGAGAGGGCATTCCGAGGGTTGCCGATTCTCAGTCTCTCGTTACGAGACTTGTTCGCCACGGGTATGAATCGTGCAAAATTTCTTTTCACAATCAGTCCGGAAGGTGCAATTAGAAGAGACGAAGGAAAGCGAACGAAAAGCCGCGAAGCTCGAAGGGCCGCGAAAGCCCTGAGAAAAAGAAATGGCCGAGGAGGAATGGAAAAAAGAGACTCGATGCCCGAGTTTGCACCAGTTCGCAAACTCGGAGGACTCCTAGGAGAACAGGACAAAAGTACGGACGAAAAGTGAGAGCCGTTCTCGTAATATTTGTCATTTTCTCACGTCCCGTAATGCTCGACGCGGTGGCGGTTAAGGAGGGAGTCTCGCTGCGCGCTGACTTCGCATAAGTGCGGCAACAATAAGAGGAAATTGCAAGTACTTCTTGATGGTGTAAAAATCTGAAAAAAATCATGAAAACTAAAGGTACTGAGAACATTAATTTTGTATAATAATAATTGCAAAATGTTATTAACAAATTCATTAAAAAATTAATTGGTTAACAAATTACCCGACAACAGAACTTTTTTTTATGAAAATGATTCGTTTATTTTTCTGAATACGTATGATTTTTTTCAGATTTTTAAGTAAGCGTTGATTTTTTATTTTTTTTTATACAACAAAAATCAACGATTACTTAAACATCTGAAAAAATTCATACGTGTTCAGAAAAATAAACGAATCATTTTCATTAAAAAAAAAAGTTTTGTTGCCGGGTAATTCGTTAACCAATTAATTTTTTGATGAATTTGTTAATAACATTTTGCAATTATTATTATGCGAAATTAATCTTTTCAGTACCTTTAGTATACATGATTTTTTTCAGATTTTTACACCATCAAGAAGTACTTGCAATTTTCCCTTATTGTTGTCGAACTTATCCGAAGTCAGCGCGCAGCGAGACTCCCTCCTTAAACTTTTGTCATTCTAAGTTAAAAATTGCCTCTCTCTCCGACGGTATTCGCTATGAAGTTATCACCGGAGTGCACACAACTCAGATGCCCTTCCGTACGCGTGTGTATACGTATGCAGATATACGCCAAAGACAGTCGGCTCGCCGTATCTCGAATTTACAGTGCGGCTTTATTCCGGTACAAAAAAGTATAATCCACCGTCTGCTCCGCGAAAACGTCGCGCGCATCCTCCTCGCTTCTTCCGGTCTCGTCGCGAAGATAGTTTCTTTATTTCGAAACATTATATATGGGGAGACGATTCTTTTTTTTTTAGGGATTAACTCTTTATAAAGAAGCCCGGAGAAAAATGGTTTAGCTACTGCAAGAAAATGAGTTTTGCGGACAATTATCTCGTTCCCGATGAATTAACGATTGGTAAAAGCAGCAAAAAAATTACTACGTACACGGAGAAAAAAATTTATTGGATAATCATTAATGATCTCAATATTAATTATACAATTAGTTATGAATATCAATAACACACTCATCAAACGGTTCGAAAAAATTGGTCTTAATCTGACCTCATTTGTTAACATTGATATATACCATGCATATATCACAATTGGTATAAATTGGCATACGTCAATACGTGTGCTAATTTACAGCCGGTCTAAAACGTTTGTCACTATGCCACATGATTTTACTATGTGGCACAGTGACAACCGCGGTATTAATTTCGTTGGATAATCATTAATCTCAATATTAATTATACAATTAGTTATGAATATCAATAACACACTCATAAAAGGGTTCGAAAAAATTGTTTTTAATCTCACTACTTTGTTAACATTGATATATACCATGCATATATCACAATTTACAGCCGATCTAAAACGTTTGTCACTATGCCACATGATTTTACTATGTGGCACAGTGACAACCGCGGTATTAATTTCGTTGGATAATCATTAATGATCTCAATATTCTATTAATTATACAATTAGTTATGAATATCAATAACACACTCATCAAACGGTTCGAAAAAATTGGTCTTAATCTCACCACTTTGTCAACATTGATATATATGCCATGCATATACCAATTTAACATTGATAGAGTAAAAGTGCGGAATATGGCCCGGTCCATATTTAATTGATTTACGTGTTAATCGAGGTGGGCCATATTCACCACTTTTACCCTACATGAGTACGGAGGGGGATTGAGGAAGCTTGACGAATGGGGCGATCGTTGGTCTTCGATAGCGCGTGAATTTTACGTCGACAAGCGCACGAAGTCTCGCAGGTGCGCTCAACACGATTTTTGCAAAAGATTATCGCGGCTATCGCGACGTTGATATTAATTTCGTCGGATAATCATTAATTACGTCGGGCCACGCGAGCCGCCGGGAGAGAAACTAAGTACAGGGGTTGGCGACTGTGCGTCGCAGTACGCCGACGTTACTGAGGGAGAAAGGTGGAGCGAGGGACTGAAAAACCGGGCGAAACCCTTTCTCGCGAGGATTGAAAAGAGAAGGAATAGACGGATGAAAAAGTAAAGCGGACACGAGCTCCCGGTCTCATATTTCATCAGCCGCTTAAGACTTTTTAAAAATATATCTGTACCCTCGTAGCTGACGAATCGCACGAGACTGCTGGACGATAAGAAAAACGGCACTTTTATTTTCATGTTTATGTACGGGGATGAGGAAACGTCGCGGCTATTTGGCTAGAATAGTCGACGGATAATTTTTTTAATCAAACAAATCTTATCAGATGTGGTTCATGAAAAAATTATTTATTGACCAGCTGATGAGCTGCTGATATTTCATTATAATTTTTAATGAATTACACCTTATCGGATTTGGTTGATTAAACAATTACTTATTGACCAGGTGATGAGCTAGTAATATTTCATCATTGTTTTTAACGAATCATATCTTATCAGATTTGATTGAGTAAAAAGTTATTTATTGATCAGCTGATGAGTTGGTGATATTTCATCATAATTTTTAATGAATTACATCTTATCAGGTTTGGTTGATTAAACAATTACTTATTGACCAGGTGATGAGCTGGTGATATTTTATCATCGTTTTTAATTAATCACATCTCATCAGATTTGGTCGATTAAAAAACGATCTATCGACCAGCTGATGAGGAGGTGAGCTCGATTGGTGTTCGCTGGCATTTAAAATGTTCCTTTGTGATTATATTATTTTTAACAATTTTTTTTTTTCGGAATTACGATTCTCAGGCTGTTTTCGAATTCGACGATTTATCTGTGAATACTGCAACGGGGTGCTAAATGGAAAATTTAAGGATAGTTAATGGACCGATGAAAAAGTGAAACGGACACGAACTCGCGGACGCATATTTTATCGACCGCTTAAGATTTCTTTTATATATCCATATTTTTTATACATATCGTCGTAGCTGAAGGATCGTATGAAACTGCCGGGCGATAAGAAACACGCCCCTTTATTTTTACGTTTATGTACGGAGATGAGGAAACATTGCGGCCGTTTGGCTAAAAAGAGTCAGTCGATATTTTTTTATTTTTTGATGAATTACAATCCTCTGGCTGTTTTCAACTTCGACGATTTATTTATCCGTGAAAACTGTAATGGGGTGCCGGATTGAAAAGTTTTGGATCAATTAATCGTCGAATCGATGAAATCGTAAAAAAAAAAATTATTGACAACGCTATAATTTTTTTCTTTTTACGCACTGTAAAAAAAATTGGTTTGAAAGTTAATGAACGGGATTGGAAGCTTTTTGCATAAACTGTTTCTGAAATTTCAAACACTTGTGCGTTGCAATTTTACAGTAAATGTTTCAATTTTAATATCTGGTATTTTTATTTAAAAAAAAAGTTCTTTAAACTCGAAGTAATCTAAGTAATGTTGGCAAATTTCAAGTTCCAGTGCATCAAATTTACAATTTATTTTTACAGTTCATTCTTTTATATTAATTTTTATATTTAAGTATAAAAGGAAAGGCCATCAAGTCCTTCAGCCCTCGACGAAATATTTTATTAATTTTCCGCCTCCTCGTTGCGAATTGTAGACGCGTGTGTAACTGGGCGGATGCATCGAGCAATTTTTCGCGAAAATTTTCTACCCGTTGATACTTAATAATTGACGACAGCTTAGTCGAGAGTACCGTTCGAATACCCGAGTACACAATGTAGATAAATGTGTAAAATATTTATTTTCGTAGACATGTCTTTCGCTTGGGTAGATATTACGAGGCCCTACGATATGCAAAAATCTGCACAACCCCAAATTTATTTATTTACTTATTTATTTATATATTTAAGAATATTTAAGATAAAAAATAAAAATAAGATATCATTATTTCGAGACGCCAATAGCGAGTTCGATTAATTTACTTCCAACATTCTTCGGGCCTTGTATAATAATCCTTACGCTAAAAATTTCAGAAAGCGGACCTCGCAGTCGGCTCGATGACGATAAACTACGCTCGGGAGAGCGTCATAGACTTCACGAAGCCGTTTATGAACCTCGGAATTTCCATTCTCTTCAAGGTAAGAGTGCATATAACAGCTCGACCTCGGCCTCGACAGCAGAAAAAAAAACACGTAAGAAAAGTCAGTGCGAGAAAAACTTCGTATCTTAATCGTCACCGAAGCGATGGAGAACTCGCGCAATTACGTCCGTTCCGGACTGCGCGCAATGGCACGGGTCGCGAAGCCTTTAAAAGGCTTTAGATAAACTTCCACGTTAATTCTCGCATTTCTCACACCCCATCGGTAATTGCTTCGTCCGAAGCGGAGAGATCCATTTTTATTTCGTTTCCCTCGTCTCGAACCCGATCTTTTCAACTCACTCCGCAATATCCAGTTCATTAAGTCCATTTTTTAACCAAACGTCACGGTTAACGCCTTGAGATCGGGACAATTTAATAGATTCCACGTTCACCGTGTCCAAACAGTCGGAATGTTACCACAATAGATCGACGGTCCAATTTGAATTTCAACCCCAAGACTTCCCCGACGAACGGACGGACGGAAATGGGAAAATGCTTGTTTTGGCATTCCGGAATATATGAAACGTGTATTCGGACTATAATATGACAGATTTTTGTTTCTGGAATGAAATAATTGTTTTTGTATTTTTTTAAGTTTCTATTTCTGGGAAAACAAAATTGTCTCACATCTTTTTTTCATTAGCCATTTTTATAGAATTTAAAAAAATGCTACTATTTTTTTTCACATTAAAAATATTGTACTTCCAATTTGATTCTTTTTTCATATTTAAAATATACTACCAGAATAGATCGACGGTCCATTTTGAAATTGAACCACAAGACTTCTCCGACGAACGGACGGACGGAAATGGGAAAATGCTAGTTTTGGCGTTACGGAACGTATGAAACGTGTATTCGGACTATAATACGACAGATTTTTGATTCTGAAATGAAATAATTGTCCTCGTATTTTTTTTACGTTTCTTTTTCTGGAAAAACCAAATTGTCTCAAATCACTTTTTCATTAGCCATTTTTATAGAATGAAAAAATTGCTATCATTTTTGTTCACATTAAAAATATTGTACGTCCAATTTGATCCTTTTTTTATATTTAAAATATAGTATCAGAATAGATCGACAGTCCTATTTGAAGTACGACCTCAAGACTTCCTCGACGAACAAACGGACAGAAATGGGAAAATGTTGTTGTTTTGACATTCCGGAACGTATGAAACGTGTATTCGGACTATAATACGACAGATTTTTGTTTCTGGGATGAAATAACTGTTCTCGTATTTTTTTACGGAACAACAAAATTGTCTCATATCACTTTGAAGTACAACCCCAAGACTTCCCCGACCAACGGATGGAAATGGGAAAATGCTTGTTTTGGCATTTCGGAATATATGAAACGTGTATTCGGTCTATAATACGACCGATTTTTGTTTCTATAATGAAATAATTGTTCTTGTTGTAGGGTAAAAGTGGTGAATATGGCCCACCTCGATTAACACGTAAATCAATGATATATGGACCAGGCCATATTCCCCACTTCAACCCTATTTGTTTTAAGTTTCTTTTTCTGGGAAAACAAAATTGTCTCACATCACTTTTTCATTTGTAATTTTTTATAGAATTAAAAAAAGGCTACAATTTTTTTTATAATTTAAATATAATACCAGAACAAATCGACGGTCCAATTTCAAATTCAACCCTAGACTTCCTCGACGAACGGACGGACGGACGGAAATGCGAAAATGTTTTTTTGTTTTTTTTTGTCAGTCTCAGACATATGAAACGTGCATTCGAACTATAGTACGACAAATTTTTGTTTGTTGAATGAAACACTCGTTCTTGTTCGATTCTTTATAAGTTTCTTTTTCCTGGGGAAACAAAGCTATCTCACATGACTTTTTTGTTCTTTCAATTTTCCGCTTTAATGTCAGGCTTTAGATAAACTTCCACTTTAATTCCCGCATTTCTCGCACCCCATCGGTAATTGCTTCGTCCGACGGTGAGAGATCCATTTTTATTTCATTTCCCTCGTCTCGACCCCGATCTTTTCAACTCACGCCGCAATATCCAGTTCATTAAGTCCATTTTTTTAAATCCTGCTTCACCATGAACGCCTTGCGATTGTCAAAATTTAATAGATTCCACGTTCACCGTGTCCAAACAGTCAGAATGTAATTTGATAAAAATCTGAGACTCGATGTGGCAACATAGACACCTATTTTTTTTTTTTTTGTTAAACTGAAATATGAAATCCATTTATCTCGCAAACAGAACGACGAATCTACCCGTTAATTTTCGGGCAATCTCCGTAGGACACATGTAAAATTGAATCTTGCATCGCCGATCCGCAGCTCGAGTTGCCCCCACGGATAAATTTATTACTCTAATTACACGCCCTAATTACAAAACTCGATTCCGGCCTTTTCCGAATCGAGAAATTTAATTAAATTTCACGCGAGAACTGACTCGCCGAGGATGTAAGAGATTAAAACAGATTTCTTCTTTTTGTCGCTTTATCCGCGCGGTTGAATCGCGCGAACTAGCCGAGCTACTAATGATGTAAAGGTTTTGCAAAGATTCATTCGGTTCGGTATCCGTTTCGATCCAACGACCCTTCCGCGCGAGCTTTCGAGAGCGGAAGGGTTGAACAGAAGTGCATCGCTCTCGGTCCGTCATTCGGGCCCGGCGCTTTTTGGCCCGCAGGGAGCAGTTTCAACGAGGGGGCTGTGTTTACTTGCAGTAATTCACGAAACTCGGCCGAGAGATCGAATTTACGCGGATTCGGCAGTTTCGTCGGGAAATATATCGAGCAAACGAGCATGTTTGTTTTTCTTTATTTTTTCTTTATTTATTTACTGCCGATAAGAGCGTTGAGAGGTCGCTCGGATTCGTAGTTTCGCAGTTTTTCTTTACCGCTTGTTCTCCGACTGCCAGGAACAGTTCCCCTCCTTTAAGGGGCTGCTGGAGCTGTTTTTTTTGTCCTTTTTTTAACTTGCTTTACCTGTTTTACCGACGGACCTAGACAATTTTTCAGTGCCAACTTAGCATTGTTAATATGCTACACATATGCGTCAAATCATGTAGGATTATGAGATTGACATAAACGCTTCGGTGTGCAGTCGAATTTTTATTAAAAACTTATCAGGAATTAAGAAAACCGAATATTATAGTTTGCGAAAATATGTGAACGTAGTGTCACAATTGACGTACAGAGCTCTGCATCGCGCCCTACACTACATCCGTGCCGTGATCATCGGCTCTGATCACCCGGCATAAGTCGACAGAATAAATTATCGCAGTTTACACTATGCGTGATTATCTTTTGAGTGAACAACTTTCCGACGGTTTTGGAATATTCGGAGAACTTCACAGAATCGGCATGCAC
>JAPYZD010010527.1:0-13805 GCA_030522725.1 Ichneumoninae sp. B BG-2022a
GTACCATTCTTCGGACACTATATCGTCGGTGTTTTAACAGAATTCAACAATAGAAAATAATTTAGGCTTAAACCTTGTGTAACTTTTTTTCTGTGCATCGTATAATGTTTGCCGTTACGATTACAAGTGTCATAATGGATTTTTAATACTTCAATTCGGAATAAATCAGATCTGCATAGGAGTGTCCGAAGATTGGGACGTGTCCGAACATCGGTACCGTTACCTTACGGGCGTTCGGGGCAAATTGGACCGGTGACTTTAGACGTTCGTCGTCGTTGATGGAGCGCTCTGAGCAAGATTTCTGATAAGTGACATTTTTTTACTCGGATTAATTGTAAAACTATGTGTAGAACGTGAAGAAATGTTTTATTTAGATGTTACTTCTATTTTAAGAATTCTTGGGCTGGAGCTGAAATATTCCACTTAGAAACAATGGCGGTGGCTAAAATTGCGAACCTTGAGACAAAGAGTAGACTATTTTAAGTGCTCCGACATTAAAATCAAAATTTTATTTTTATTTTTATTTTCTTCACGAAAACATAGCTTGCTCTATGAGGGAGAAAAAGTGGTTGTTTCTGGCGTTATCGAAACTTGGTCGATGGCAAAAATGACTTTAAAAGTGTTTTGTGAGATTTAGTGCAGAAATATGCGACTTGAAAACAATCCGATCACCGAATCTCTAATTAATTTGATTTTGTTTCACTCAATATTTGCCACTAAAAATTATTATTTTTACTGTCAATGAATATTATTTTCGGAAGTTTGTCGTCAAAAGCAAAAGCATTGAGTAGGGGGCGAAGCACTCCGATGCCGCCGGTAATAGTATACAGGACATAAATATATGTACAAGCTCCGCACAGCTGGCGCTGCCCGAGGAGGGGAGGTTGCATCGCTACAAATGCTAATTCTAGACTACCGCTTCTTCTTCTTCCGCGTTACAGAGCAAGGCGGAAAAGGGGGAGAACCGAGAGAAAAGAAAAAAAAAGCGCATTGAATTCTTTTACCCCGAGCCTATTATCTCACCGGAGACTATGAGTTCATTATGCGAATTACAAAAACATCGTTAAAGGGCCGGCGAGTCGGGGAGACTGAGTTGAAAATGAAAACCCGTAATGCGACGATTCGCCGAGGGAAGCGCTTAGAGCGAACGGTAATGCGCGATCCGCACAAGACCGACTCTACGTCCGGTATAACCTCTCGGCACTGCCGCGCGTAACAAGCCGCATCGAATGACCGCGCGCGGGACCGACGACGATCGTCGTAAGTAGTGATGTAAGTTCGGTAAATAACCACTTAAGTAGCCGGATATTTAACCGGTTGATAACTACAGCTTTTATAATATTTTACCGGAATATTTTATGTTATTTTATTTATAACATACGTCCAGTTTTCTTTTTCATCGAAAATATTTGTTAATTTGGTTATCAATCGTTTTATAAACGTTTTGCATTTTTTTAAAGATAAGAATATTTCAACTTTTTTAATTAAATTTATTAAATTTTTCCTCAATAATTCAAATTATTTCACTGATTTTTATCAAATGACCGCGCGCGGGACCGACGACGATCGTCGTAAGTAGTGATGTAAGTTCGATAAATAACCAGTTAAGTAGCCGGATATTTAACCGGTTGATAACTACAGCTATTTATAATATTTTACCGGAATATTTTATGTTATTTTATTTATAACATACGTCCAGTTTTCTTTTTCATCGAAAATATTTGTTAATTTGGTTATCAATCATTTTTATAAAAGTTTTGCATTTTTTTAAAAATAAGAATATTTCAACTTTTTAAACTAAATTTATTAAATTTTTCCTCAATAATTCAAATTATTTCATTGATTTTTATCGAAATGTTATTGCTTTGTTTTTTCTAAGGAGAACAAAACATATATGAACTGTTTAAGATAATTTAATTAAGAATGTTCAAAATACAATTAGTCCTTGAAACGATTTCTTTACCTCCATCAAGTTTTTTGAATCCCGAATATTGTGAAATATACTGAACCGTTTACTTTCCAACACTATTCGTAAGGACGCAAGATTCTCCGAGCTATCGGTAAAAAAATACGCCGAGCAGTAACATTTTTTTCGTGGTGTCTCTGGCGCATGCGCGTGCGGGGCCATTGCACCGTGGTGGGCTCGCCTCTTGATAACACGTGTATGTATTTCTCCAAATGAGAACCAGTTCCCTCCGCGTCCGAGCGTCCCACTAAAGGCCGGCCCGATGGGCGACATAGTAAAACGGTGGCATGCATCGGTAATGGTATCAACGGCTTTTCGTTATGCTAATCGCGTTGTAAACCGATGTTTTTTCAGGCACCGAACACCGAGCGGACACGAGTGCGCCGGACTGTCCGTCTCTCCCGTGCCGACAAGCGCGCCGGTCCGAGATCCGAGAGTCGCACACGTGCGCGCTGCGAGAGAGTTCTCGCTCCTCTCGCTGGGCGAGCTGTGCGCGAAAGTTTCTCGGAAGTCTTACGACGGCCGAAGGCAGCAGAAAGAAGAAGGCGCGCAGCTTCGGTGCCGGACATTCGCGTCGTATAACTCGTATACCGCGGATCGCATCACTCTCGAGACTCATATATAGTACGCTGTATATTACGCTATATATGTATACATCGCAACTCCGGCCGGGACGACGAACTGTAGTAAAGTACACCGGTGTCTCTTGTGTTTACGGATACGTACGGATGGGTAGGTGTGTATGTTAGGTTATGTCCGTGAATATCGGACGCTCGACGCATTGTCGGAACATCGCGAAGGCGCTGTTATACTTACTCTCTGCCATACGAAGACATTGTGGACCATGGCGCAGCCGCAGAACACGATACCGAGACCGATGAAGACCGACATGACGATCGCCGGCGTTGAGTGAAACTGGATGAACGTGTAGAGTATCATGCCTGGAAAAATGAGATGAAAAATTATGTGATGGTTTTTGAGAGGACGAGGCGAGATGCGGAGGGAACGTAAATTGCGGGTTTAATTGTTTTTTTTATAATGTTTACTTTGAGGCGAGATATTGTGGCTTTTAATGGAGGGTTTTGTCAGGTGAGTTGAAACGGATTATGAAAGATCTGGATCAACGACGAGCGAAGTGACGAGGAGGGAATTTATTTGAGTCGTTACGTTCTCGAGGTTCGATCATATTTTATGTACCTATATAGATGTGGAAAAGTGGGGCACATGTTTCAATGTTTTTAGAATTTATTATTACTCTTTTCAGAATAATATAATTTAAAACAAAGCTTCCTGTATGAGGAAGTAAAATGCCATTCGTGATCGATTTTTGTAGACCTTCGGCCGTACAATAAAGCTGGAATTATCGCTGCAAGAACATCGACTATATTTAAATAATTCAATTGATGATTAATCGCGAAATGGTACGTTGCACCTCAGTGACTCACTGACCCATTTTACCAATTGGGTAAAATGGGTCAGTGAGTAAAGAATTAATATTTATTATAAATATAGATTGTTGCTAATTAGCAACAAACTAGATTTATAGTAAATATTAATTGTTTATCGAATTAAGTACAAGGAATTATAATCATCAATACATCTATTATGATCGAAAATATGATTACTTAAGAAAGTGAAGTAAATTCTTACATTTTTCTGAGGAACAACATTTTTTTCCAAGTCCCCAAATCTATTATTATTTGTCATATTTTTTCACGAGACGTCGTCCAAGTTTATTTCGCTCTAACAAAATCAATTTACCTTATGCACATAAACCTCCAAAAAATCCAACGTGCTTATTATGTGCCCTACTTTGCGTAAAATTAATAACATTTTTCTACTTTTTAAAAAAACTACATCGAACAATCTACAGGACATTTATTTGTTGCAAAGAATTACATTATAAAAAAAAATTAGAAATTTCGCCCGGTAAATTGTCTCGAAAAAAGAACTTGCCTCTCGAAAAACGAAAACAAAAAAACCCGTCCCGTCATAAATGGAAGACACGAATTCAGCGTGACTTGAGTATCTCTCGGCCAGCTCCCCCTCGATCGGGCATGTCACTCGAGAAATTTCCACAATTTTTTTTTTAGTGTCCCATGGTGGCCACGGTCAGTGAAAACCGGGAAAAATCAGGGAAACAATCTTGGTCAGGGAATCAGGGAAAAGTCGAGGAATTTAAAAATTGGTCGGGGAAAAAGTAAATTGTCTATAAATAAATAAGCACTAAATAAAAGGGAGCCTAAAAAAAATTGGGAACATTTTGAAAAAAAAAAAATAGAATTAAATGTTAATATAATAATTAGGCATTTTCATTTGCATTATTAATTATTTTGATTATAAGTCGTTAAAAGTTTGGTCAGAGAACATTTTTAATCGGTGAGTGAAAAGTCAGGAAAAAGTCAGGGAATTTTTTTCCGGGTGAAAACGGCCACCATGTGTTCCATTTTGCCCCCTTCCCGCGGGAAAGCTGCTCGGGGCATGCACTTTGATCCCCGCGAGTTTGTCGACGGCTTATGTCAATAACTTTGCGATCTTAGGTCCAATTTGCCTAGGCCTTTACAGTCCGAGTCACTTTGACTCTCGTCGCGAGCGTATGCGATATTAATTCGATTGATAAATTTTTACAGGCACAGTTAAACGATGTTCGACCCGAAGGGCCCTCGTTAACACAGGCTAATGCGATATGTGAATTCAGTCGGAATCGTCGTAACAGTTCCTCTTCCCCCTCCCCCTCCCCCCCCACCCCGGTTTCGCCGATTCAACAGGTACGTTTAATACTATATAGTGTATAAGATACGGCGATTTAACGCGAGGTCACACACATTCGAATAGGAGGAACTTCTCTCGGAAGCCACGGTGATCATTAATTATTACTCATCGATGCCCGTGAGCGCATACCGAGGATTCGCAAAGGCGGACGCGCGGTTTCGCGCTCGCGGCGTCTTGGAATCCTGAAAAGTGGCCAAACCACTTACTCCGATGGCATTCCCGCGTCTTCCCCTCTCACGGAGATCCTCCCACCGTTCAAGCAATGCTCTCCCCCCCTCACCCCCCCTCCTCCAACTCCCCCCCCCCCCCTCCGCGTATCTTGTGCTCTCACCGTCTTTCTCTGTGCCATGTGTGGTATAACGATCACGGGGTTACTCAACCGATTTTGAGAATTAATGTAACTGGGCTATCGTGAAAAGTAAATGAGCATTAAGGCGAAGTGATGCGGCTTCGAGCGCGGGATAGATTGCAATTTTCTAATGAACTTATTTTTCACTGATACTACACCCATAAAAATAATTTATTTGACGGCCACTGTTTAGTTGGTTTAAAATATTTGTTTGATTTAAATAAATATTTATTTCATTTAAGTAACTATTTACTTACTTTAAATAAATATTTATTTAAATAAAATAAATATTTTACTTAAACGAAATAAACAGTGGCCGTCAAATAAATTATTTTTCTGGGTGCAATCTTGGTTCTTTTTTTTTTTGGAAAAATTAAAATTCGGGAATTCGAAGAATTTGATTCTTTGGCGGAACGATTAGCGGCATTAAACAAAAAGTTTCTTACAGTTTTGGATCCTTTTCAGTTCAATCAGAAAACCAAACGTGGTGCTTGATCTGCGCCTTAAAAATCCGATCGAAACGTGTCTGCGTTTTCTCATTGGTACTCTTTTTTTATTTATTTTTTTTTATTTTTTAAGGAAGAAAATTTGTCAATTCGAGGTATATGCTTTTTTTGTGGAAAAAATGAGCAGCATCGCTCAAAAAGTTCCTCACAAGTTTGGGTACCGACTGTCATGGAGTTCTGAACAGATCTTGAGAATTAATGTTACTGGTCTATCGTGAAGAGTAAATCAGCTTTGCGTCACGGTGAGACCTAGGGTGTCCCACCGTTCTTTCGTTCAGTTTCCAATTTCTTCTAATTTCTATAGGATAGAGCGGGGCAAAAATGGGGCAACGGGGCAAAACGGGGTTTTTGGGCAAAACGTCATTTTCCAATAATTTTTGGATGCCCGAATTCGCCCTATCGGATACATCAGTTTGCCACCTTGTCCGACCCAGAAATGATTGGAAAATGTAGTTTTGCCCAAAAACCCCGTTTTGCCTCGCTCTCCCCTTTATGAAATATCAAGGTTGTGTTTTTATAGTATCAAAATGCATGGCTCAAAGGGTTAAGGCGAAGTGATGGTTGCAAGCATTAGATAGATAACTTTTTCCGCTGGTACAATTTTTTTTTTTTTTTTTTTTTTTTTTTTTTTTTTTTTTTTTTTTTTTTTAAATTTTTTTTCTTTTTTATATATTTTTTTTCTTTTTTTTTAGTTCTTTGCAGTCTTCGATAACGACCGTGGTATTTGATCTTTACCTTAAAAACCCTATCGAGTCGAGCCACTGTATATTCTACGCTTCCCTGATTCTCTCTGTGCCCCGTGGCTATTACGTTTCTCTATGGCTTCTAATAATACTGTGAATTTTCAGGAAAGTTATTCTCACCGGTTAGGAAGACTGGAATGCTGACGAAGAAACCTCCGACCGCGCACACGCGACTGAAGGACGACTTTTGCAAGTACTTGTTGGTCCTGTAACAAAAAATGTTTGTTCGTCAATAGTTGTTATTTTCCGACCTCCATCGAATCGCGCTCGAACTTCGAGCACGATCGATGTCCGATGGCAAGTGTAATCTCTGAAGACCTACAACCCAGTCGAAAAAACTTATCTACAAAGACGGTACACGCCGAAATAATTTCTGACGACATATCTATGCCTATAAATATAATTTACCACGTAGTATTTTTTTATGTATGTAATATATATGTTTTTTGGGCGTAAATTTGTATGTCTTCATCTCAATGAATCGTCCGAAAATTGTGTGGACATTACGAACGATTAATAGGAACGTATGTGCTTATCGGAAGATTTACAGCACAGTATTAATATTCACTGTGTGGACGTTAATATTTCGTCACTAGTCGTTACTTTGTAACCCTCACCGAATCTGCTCGAACATCGAGCATGATCGATGTTCGATGATAAGTATACTATGTGAAGATCCACAAGACAGTTGAAAAAAAAAAAATATATCTCTCAAGATAGTTTCTGCAAATTTGTTTCAACATATGAAACAAATTTCTGGGAACGTATATTTGCCCATAAATATAATGGACCACATTGACTTTTTTTTAGTGCGTGTAATATAAATGTACTTCTTGCGTGGATTTGTGTATCTTTATCTCATTCAATCGACCGAAAATTAATGATCCGGCGAGCGCGCCGAAAGTTATTATGAACGGTTAATAGAAACGTACAAGTTTATTGGAGAGTTTACAAGTACAGTTTTAATCTCCACTGTGTGGAGATTAATATTTCGTCAATTGTTGTTACTTTTCAACCCCCTTCGAATTCACTCAAACTTCGAGCACGATTGATAGTTGAAGATTGAAGTAGACTCTAATAAAGATCCACAAGACAGTTAAAAATATTATCTCCAAAGACATTTTAAACAAAAAATTCTGAGAACCCATCTTTGCCTATAAATACAATTTACCACATTGATTTATTTTTCATTCTTTTTGGTCCTTGTAATATGAATGTTTTTCTTGCGCGAATTTGTGTATCTTCGTCTCATCGAATCGTCCGAAAATTGATGATCCGGCGATCGCGCCGAAAGTTATTATGAACGGTTAATAGAAACGTACAAGTTTATCGAAGACTTTACAGTACAGTTTTAATCTCCACTGTGTGGAGATTAATATTTCGTCAATCGTCGTTATTTTTCAACCCCCTTCGAATTCACTCAAACTTCGAGCACGATTGATAGTTGAAGATTGAAATAGACTCTAATAAAGATCCACAAGACAGTTAAAAATATTGTCTCCAAAGACATTTTAAACAAAAAATTCTGAGAACCCATCTTTGCCTATAAATACGATTTACCACATTGATTTATTTTTCATTCTTTTCGGTCCTTGTAATATGAATGTTTTTCTTGCGCGAATTTGTGTATCTTCATCTGATCGAATTGAATTGATGATCCGGCGAACGCGCCGAAAGTTAGTGCGAACGATTAATGGAAACGTAGGAGTTTATCGTAGGATTTATGGCGCAGATTTTCGAGATATTAATCTCGGCTCCGTGTCCCACTAATGAAGTTCGTGCGAATGTAGGAATGAACCGAAGTGGGACCAAGGCGCACGCGGTATGCGGAGAATATGAAGAAGCGGGGTCGCCGGCCTCGAGGGGATGGTAGCAATGGCATCGTGGGAATTTCTAGGCACACCGGGAGCGAGTGAGAGAAACCGTGCGCGCACGTTATGGATGAAGCTGCCGGTGGTTTAAACGTCCACACGGCCGAACCGTAGGTGAAGTTCGACGAGTTTTTGCCGTGCGAGAAATCCACGGCTGCACAGCGGCGGTCGCGGGACCGCTCGCCGACAACGCGAACGCCGTCGTCGCGGCCCTCGTTGTGCCGCATCCTTCGACCGAGACGTCGAAGACTCCGGGACCGCGCGAGATTCATCCCACCCGGAGGGAGCCGACCGGCGACTCGCTCGCGATCGCTCGTGTGTGTTCCCCGCCGATCTTGTCGCCGCCTCGAGCAAACTGCTTTTTCGTTACTTTCATTTGCATCTTCATTCATCAGCTGACGAGGAGACCGGCCCGAACTACTTCCAAGAGACGATCGACAAGCGATTGCGACAGAGTTCGACATCCCCGAAATATACTTTGGTCAATTCGCTTATGTATGTGTAGACAAATTTATAAAAATAGTCATATCAATATTATAAATTATAAATTATAAATTATAAATTATAAATTATAAATTATAAATTATAAATTATAAATTATAAATTATAAATTATAAATTATAAATTATATATAAATTATAAATTATAAATTATAAATTATAAATTATAAATTATAAATTATAAATTATAAATTATTATAAAATTTTGGCGCACATACGGTAAAAAAATGCATCCAATAGTGTGCTCGCGTGTACTCGCACACATACGAGTGCAAAAATTGACATATATCGCAAGCAATTTGTCTGGAGAGGCAAAAAACCAAATTTTTTTTTCAACTTTGAGGGCAAATATTTTCGGATTGGTACATTTGGCAATGGTCTGGCACTCATATTCGTTGTTCCCCAGTCGGACGGTACACGAAAATGCAAAAAAATATAGGGGTCACGAAAACTTATTAATTTTATTATATATAAAATTATTATTAATATTATTAGCGATCGGGTGCTCCACTTCTATATACTATGAAAGCTGAAATTTCGAGAATGTAGCGTATGGGAGTGATGGTACCCTTACCATTTTTTTACGAAAATAGATATCTTGAAAAAATTGTTTTATAATTTTTTCGATAATGAAGTCCGTTGGGAAAGATGCCACTTGAAAACAATGGCGGAGGTTTTAATTTGATATCTCGAAATATTTTGAAAAAAGTGCCATTTCGCAAAATTTAACATAGGATTCCCTATGTTGAAAATGGTCAATTTTTAAAATTTCGAAAACAATACTTCCACTTATTTTGTGTGGAAATAGGCCACTCGAAGCCAATGGCGCAGGTAAAAATTCGATATCTCGAAAAAAAATATTTGACCATTTTGAAAGGGGAAAAATGAGAAGGACCCTTACCATTTTTCGATGAAAATGGTATTTTTTCAAAAACATGTTTTTAGAATTTTTTCGTTAATGAAATTGATTGGTAAATATGCCACTTGAAAATAATGGCGGAGGTTTTACTTCGACATCTCGAAATTTTTTGAAAAAAGTGCCGTTTCGCAAAATTTAACATAGGATTCCCTATGCCGAAAATGGTCAATTTTTTAAATTTCATTGGTTCTCGTTAGTCTCCTACTTATAAGTTTCTCACTTTTTATCTAGCCACTGAGAAGCGTCCCCTTGCAACAAGGGCCTTTTTTATATGAAATAAAATGATTGATTGATTGATAATTTACCGTTATTATTATTAATGTATCGTTATTATTATTATATGTAATCATACACCAAATTAATGTTCTACTTTTCCGTCCGATAGAAAATTGTACGCTGCGTTTAAATCTTTGCAATCCTCGACCGAAAATTAATTCGTTCGAGGCTGAAACCATAGAATGCGTTATTAAGTGGTTTTAACGGCACGGTTGAGAGATCTCGAGAAAAACGAGCCCTGTCGTTGCCTCCGTGTTCGAGCCGTAAAAATCTCGCGTCTATTCGAGTCAAGAGAGAAGAAAGAGGGTACGGAGGCCTGGATGACCCGGGGAGAGTCTCTATTGAAAGAGGCATGTATAAAAAAAGGTATATATACATAAGTGATGCATGGCAACGATGGGTCTCACGTCAACGCGACTCTCAAAGCTAGAAACCCCTCGCGGGAAAGCTGAGTCACTGTCGCTCGGCAGACCGTATAGAGGCGTTAGTAGTGGTTGTAGTAGTAGTAGTAGTATAGTAGTAGCAGCACCTCCGTTCATTCACGGGCCAATGATATAGAGTGAGAAAGCTATGGATGACACGTCCTCCCACGCGCCACCGTCTCGAGTCATCGTTGATCGATGCCCTCCACGGGATTACCTATTACAATTTATCTCGAGACTCACGGCTTATATGGTATACACGAGAGTTGCAACACCGGAAGCTGTCCGAGCTATTATACACGTCACGCAATGATATATATATGCTCTTACAAACATACGAAATAAAATGAAGAAAAAAAAGTTGAGAATTGAAATTTTTACATCGCTTCCTCATAAACGTTAAAAATTGAAATCTTCATATCACCTCCTCACAAAAGTTGAAAATTGGGATTTTCATATCTCTTCCTCATGAAAGTGCACAAATGAAATTTGCCTATGGCTTTCTTATAAAACTTGAAAATTGACATTTTTTTAAATTAAAAATTGAAATGTTTTGAAATTGAAAATTGAAATTGAAATGATATATATATGTTCTTATAAACATAAGAAATAAATTGAAGAAAAAAAAGTTGAAAATTGAAATTTTTACATCGCTTCCTCATAAAAGTTGAAAATTGAAATTTTCATATCACCTCCTGACAAAAGTTGAAAATTGGCATTTTCATATCTCTTCCTCGTGAATGTGTACAAATGAAATTTGCCTATGACTTCCTTATAAAACTTGAAAATTCTAATTTTCGCTTCCTTACAATGTTGAAAATGGAAATTGCTATAGCGCGTTCATATAAAAATTGAAAAATTGAAATTTCCATGTTTTCTTTTGTATACTTTCTCATAATGTTCCTTTATTCACCAAGATTTCTCTACGAGGAAGCCAGAAATAAAATTACTCGAGTTCAGCAATTTAGGTGAAATATATTTTTCTCCATATAGCTATAGTATAGTTGTAAATAGTTATAGTTACAGTTGTGTTGTAGCAACTATATTCTTTTAAAAATATTCTATGTAGCTGTTCATAATCTGTTAATTATTAACGAGATTTACATTATACTGGGAATTTCTGTTCGCCAGTTCTCGATAATTGTAACTTTCATGATATACGCAGCCTCACGAGTTCAGTCACCACTAGTCTGTAATGTATTCTTATCATCACGTAAGAAGAGAAATCCGTTAATTAAACAAATAAATAAATCATAAATGTAAGAACAAAGCTTCCTCTATGAAGAAGCAAAATTAAATATAATACATTTTTTTTAACACCCATCGGAAGCTCCGTGGAGTTTCTTGAGTGTGAATAGCTGTTTGTCGATGGGTAAAAGACGATTTTTCACTTGGGTCGAAAGATCGTCCGATAACCCTCGCGACACAGCCGAAAGATCATTTTTAATAGACGAAGAGATAAAAATTTGTTTCCAAGAAAGCGAGAGCCTGCGTGTGGGCGACGGCGCAAGGAACAGTTACAACGTTCTTCATGTTTTTATTTTTTTTCATGTTTTTTATTTTTAACCGGCTCTTCGATTATACGAGCAAAACATAAATTATTCAGACACTTTGAGAAGCATTTTTTTATTCCATCTACGCACGACGTGTCGTGCACTAATACGGGGACACCGATAATAATGTGGGATACATAAAATGCATGTATAATTTACGTTTACGTGCGATATGTATCTGCGGCGCGGGATACACACACGCGGCTGACCCACATACGGGTTTAGCCATGCGAAGTTGCGCAACACGCACGTTTGTACACAGAACGGCGTCAAAGAATCGTGAATCGTAAATCAAGCCGACCCTACGAGGCTGTAATGCGCGCTTAGTTCTTACGACGCCCTCCGGTTCATTTCGTTTCGTAACTTTGCCTCTGGAAAGTGTAATTTTTTGGGATCAATTGGAATTTTGCGAGAAGCTGAAGATTGCACGTTCGACAATCGAAAAGCGGAAGATTGCGCGCTGAAACGGAACACTGAGACAAAAATAGGTTTTTTGCCAATTTCTTGCGAGAAATTAATAAAGATAAGAGTATCATCTCAAATGGAATAAACGGTCCTCAAATTTATAGTCACAAGTTCGAACTCAACTTACCACTGAAGTTAGAACTTAAGTTAGAAGTGAGATTAGACCTTAAGTTAAGACTCAAGTTGGAACTGAAGTTAAAACTAAAGTTGGAACTGAAGTTAAAACTAAAGTTGGAACTGAAGTTAAAACTAAAGTTGGAACTGAAGTTAAAACTAAAGTTGGAACAGAAGTTAAAACTAAAGTTGGAACTGAAGTTAAAACTAAAGTTGGAACTGAAGTTGAAACTGAAATTAAAACTAAAGTTGGAACTGAAATTAAAACTAAAGTTAGGGTCGAATGTTAAAACTAAAGTTAGGGTCGAATGTTAAGACTTCAGTTTGAACTTAAGGTCGCTCTTGAGATCGAACTCAAGATCGAAGTTTGGCCCAAACTTCATTCCGTGCTTAAGATTTATCTTAAGCACGGAAACGTCTTAAAATGCCACCTTTAAGCTGAAGCTACAATGGAAGCTAGAACTCAAGTCAGAACTTAAGTTCAAGAAACTTAAGTTGAAACTTGAATTCGACTCAAAGAATCGAACTTTAAGAGATCGGTTCGAATTTATGATCGCTCTTGAGATCGAATTTAAAATCCAAGTTTAAGCTTAAGATCTACCTTAAGTTCGAACTTAACATAGATTTTAAGCATGCAACGAAGTTCGGGCGGAACTTGGATCTTAAATTCGATCCCAAGAGCGATTTTAAGTTTAAACTGACGTCTTAAAATTCGACCGTAAGTCACACTTCCAGATATAAAAAAATTCAAAATTGAACCCGGAGTCTCACTTCCGGTCAGGAGTTTAAAATCCCGTATTTTCCTCTCGACGAGGAGGATAAATAAATATCTCAAATAATAATATTACTATAACATATATCATGCTTGTATTACATCGTAATATCAATATCGCTCCTTCGATGACTGTGGCATCGCCTTTAATGGAAAAAGAGACTGCGATAAGACAGCCATGTGGACCGACGCGCTCCGGACCGCAGCTTACTTACTTAGGTCCCGATAACGCACCGCGCGCGCGCACACCTCGAGCCGTAAACAGCGAGACACCCTACGGCAAACGCACTTATCTCTATTCCTTCCTCTCACCTCGAACCCCCCTCGTTGTGTCACCCGTAGGGTGGGCGTAACACACCAGCCGGGATTTATGAAGTGTTGCTAAGATTTTAAGAAGGGAGTCTCGCTGCGCGCTCACTTCGCATAAGTTCGACAACAATAAGAGACAATTGCAAGTACTTCTTGATGATGTAAAAACCTGAAAAAAAAATCATGTATACTAAAGGTACTGAGAAGATTAATTTTGCATAATAATAATTGCAAAATGTTATTAACAAATTCATCAAAAAATTAATTG
>JAPYZD010010538.1:0-10080 GCA_030522725.1 Ichneumoninae sp. B BG-2022a
TCGTTTCCTTTATGTTAAAATTTTTTTTAAATCGTAATTTTCAAGTATTAGATAAAATTCTGAAAAAATTCATACGTATTCAGAAAAATTAACAAATCAATGTCGTAATAAAAAAAATTTGGTTGCCGTGTAATTTGTTGCACAATTTTTTTTCAGTAGTGTGTTATGAACATTCTGAAATTATTATTATGCACAAACAATCTTTTCAGCACCTTTTATACGCTAGAATTTTTTCAGATTTTTTTCTCATCGAGAAGTGTTTGTACACTGATAAAAAAGTACAGTTGAATCAACTAAAATTCGGGCAGGGACGTTCACATAAATATTTTGTTGGTCGAACAAAATATTTTAATGACTCAAAAATATTTTGGTGAAAGAAACCAAAAAATTGTTGAACTAACTAATTTTTTAGGTGCACCAACAAAATATTTTGTTGAACGTCCCTGCCCGAATCTTAGTTGATTCAACCGTATTTTTTTATCAGTGTAATCTTTGTCTTTTTTCTCTCGAACTTAGGCGGCGTCAGTCATTGTGCTAGTACTACCTTAATCCGAACGAGCTCCGGTCCCAATTGGTTCGAATAATCGAGGTTCTACTGTATATGTTTTTTTTTTTATTTTCATTGTATTCGTGTTCATCGAGATTACGAGAACGATTACGCGACTCTGAGAGAGCAGCTTTAAGATAAAGAAAAAAAAGAAAAGAAAAAAAATAATGAAAATGATTTATTAAACGCGTAACGTTCGGTCGATGAAGAAGTGATTGGAGGGGACGGAGTGAAGGGAAAAAGACGTATATCAAAGATTCCAATCACGCTGACTTAAGGCCCAGACAGACGGACAGACAGCGGGGGGCGTGTACCAGTCTGCAGTCGGCGGGGCTCGGCTGCTGACGTTTCTCCCTGTCTAGTTGCTGTCTAGATCGTGTGTTATAACGAATGCTGGCTTCGGAGGCGAACAGCTGCCAACACGCGGCCGAGTCTGGGTCACTGACCATCCTACCAATCTCGCCTTCGTCGAGACGCCTCGCTCTCTTCCTTCCTACTCGTTGCATATCGATTACTCCAATGGAATTCCACGAAATTTTTAATCTGCCTTCCCCTCTCACCCGACCCTACGCGTCACAATGCTCGTTTCAATTCGACACGACCCATTCTCAAAAATCGACGAAATATGCATATTAATTAATGGCAATTATTATTACTATTTCGAGGCGACGAAATGCTCGATTCAATTCGACACCATTCTCAAAAGTCGACGAAATATGCAAATTAATGAATGGCAATTATTATTACTATTTCGAGGCCTCGAAATGCTCGATTCAATTCGACGCAATCCGTTCTCAAACATTGACGAAATATGCAAATTAATAAGTGGCAATTATTATTACTATTTCGAGGCGTTGAAATGCCCGTCTCAATTCGACACGACCCATTCTCAAAAATCGACGAAATATGCATATTAATGAATGGCAATTATTATTACTATTTCGAGGCGTTGAAATGCCCGTCTCAATTCGACACGACCCATTCTCAAAAATTGACGAAATATGCATATTAATGAATGACAATTATTATTACTATTTCGAGGCGTCGAAATGCTCGATTCAATTTGACGCATCCTATTCTCAAAAGTCTACGAAATATGCAAATTAATAAATGGCAATTATTGTTACTATTTCGAGGCGTCGCAATGCTCGATTCGATTCGACACAACCCATTCTCAAAAGTCGACGAAATATGCAAATTAAAAAATGGCAATTATTATTACTATTTCGAGGCGTCGCAATGTTCGTTTCAATTCGACACAACCCATTCTCAAAAGTCGACGAAATATATGCAAATTAATAAATGGCAATTATTGTTACTATTTCGACTCGTAGCATATCAATTACTTCAATGGAATGCCGCGAAGTTTTTAATCTACCTTCCCCTCTCCCCCGGGCTCGATGCGTCGGAATGCGCGTTTCAATTCGACGCAACCCATTCTCAAAAGTCGATGAGATATGCAAATTAATAAATAGGAATTATTAATACTATTTCGCTTTATCATAAAGAAAATTTTGTTCGCATGATTTTTTTTGTTTGTTTCGCATGATATTTGTTTCATCATTTTTTTTCCAGCTACAATAATTACCTTTTTCGGCAAATGAAAAAAATCTTTTTTCCAGCGTCAGAGATGTTGATTTTATTTTTTGTATATTTTTTTTGCAGCCAAGGTCAGAAAGCGATCGAAGACATCAAACTCAAAGTCCTCGCGATGACCGGAAGATTCAATCTCAGTTCCAGCAGTAATCAAGTTCAACGCGAACGCCTCACGCTGTTTTCACCTATATGTAAGTTACTTAAAAATTCCGCCCAAAAAAATTACTAGCGAAAAATTGATTTTTGAGATGTTAAATGAAACGATTAAATTGTATTATTTAAAAATTGCATTTTAGGTCAAGCGCCCAGAAACACAGACCCCGAGGCTTGGTCCGACCCCTTTTCCATGAACATGTATTTCCAACTAAATCTCACGTCCGGTGATCATGTTGTCGCCGCCAAACTCAGAATCTACAAGTTACCACAGAATAACGTCACACTTCCAAACAGCGCCGCGGCCGAGGAGGAGGACGAGGAAGAAAAGAAGATCAGAATATCGGTTTACTTCTACACTAAATCGTTGAAGAAACATCGATGTACGTATTTTCTTATTCATTTTTGCTTCCTCATAGAGGAAGTTATGTTTACGTAAAAATTTAAAAAATCGAGATTTTAGTGTTGTAGTTCTTAAAATACTCTGAAAGGTCAAGAAATTTTGTATACAAGTAGAGTAGTCACGTTCTTTCGTCAGGTACAATTTTTATACACTTTTGTGAGATTTGAAAATTTGTAAGATTTGAAAATTTGTGAGATTCGAAAATTTGTGAGATTCGAAAATTTGTGAGATTTGAAAATTTATGAGATTTGACCATTTATGAGATTTGAAAATTTGTGAGATTTGAAAATTTATAAGATTTGAAAATTTGTCAAATTTGCAAATTTGTGAGATTTAAAAATTGGTCAAATTTGAAAATTTGTGAGATTTGAAAATTGGTCAAATTTGAAAATTTGTGAGATTTGAAAATTTGTGAGATTTGAAAATTTGTGAGATTTGAAAATTTGTGAGATCTGAAATTTTATGAGATCTAAAATATTATGAGATTTGATACTTGATGACATTTGCAATTCAATGAGATTTGAAATTATTCAAATCATGGCGTTGTAATTCCGACTTTCATAAAAAAAATGTACTTTATTGATTTTACTTTAGCTAAGAAGCGTTTGATGGATTCCGTGGTGACGGCGCTGACGACAGAGGGAAATCACTTGGCTCTCGACGTCAGGCAGGCGATTCGTTTCTGGAGGCAAAATTTGCGAAATTCTCACGGCAGCAGCAACAATCACGGTCTGGTGATTCAGGTCGAGGATCAGGACGGCAGGCCCCTCAAACCGTCGCAATACATAGAACGGGACACATGTCACGACACCGAACGGAACGAGGATGACAAGGCATGTGAGTGTGTGACCTAACAGTACTAACATGATTTGGTTTGTTATATTTTTATTTTATTTTTCTGCACATCTCGTGTATTGATCATTAACTTTTTGTGAAGTAACAACGATCAGTTTTTTAATTAATTAAAGAAGAGCATTGAATCTCCGAAAAAAATGGCCCCACTAAAATTATGAAAAATGCCAAGTTCTGTATATGAGAGATATTTTAAAGTAACAAAGTCAAGGTATTATTGCAGTGTTGGAAAAATTGATATTGGAGAACAGTGCTTGGATGTGTGTGTTTGGAGTTGAGTGTAATTTTTTTATAACAGTTATCGGCCCGAGTAAAAAGAAAAATTGGTCTATCTTGATATATATTTGTGTGATACAATTATTCAAACAATTATGTTTCATACAATTATTTCCAAATGGTATCGCAAATAGGAGAAAGCGTTGCGTATCAAATTTTTTTTTGTTATCATAATAACTGTGGCCCAGGTGTGCCATCACCTCATATATATAAGTATTTTATTTATATAGTATATTTGGTATCTGAAAATGTTGCACAAATGTAGCATAAGTGTTTCTTATTTAATAATCGTTTCTAGAATAACGTTCCTCGCAAGTTTTTTTATTATCCCGTTATATGTAATGTGGTGTAACTTTCATCTTTTGCCCGGGAGTTTCGATTCGGGTGTAAAGTTGATGAAAAGCGAAAAAAGTCTGTGCTTTACAACCGAATCGAAACTTCGGGACAAAAGTCGGAAGTTACACTATATTATATATACAAAAGTAAGTTATGTTTATATTATATAGTAGTAGATTGTTGAAGCTTGGGCGCTTTGCGCCCACGCCGTCGACTATGGAATTTAGAAACCGGAAATTTGAATTTCCAGAGATATATAGGTAACTTTCGAGAAAATTATTAGTTGAGAAACACTTATGCTACATTTGATTCTGACCCTTCACATTTGGGATTTGGCCCGCGATTTTTTATATGGTTGAACTAACTCTCAAAAGCACTCAAATATTTTTAAAAATTTGTTCAGATTGTTTATAATTATTTATAATTGAAAAAAGGAATTTATTTTTTCAGATTTGTAAATTGTGGCGATCAATAAATTCCTTTTTTAATTACAAATAATTATAAACAATGTGAAAAGATCTAAAAAATATCTGAATGCTTTTGATAGTTAGTAAAAAATCGCAGGCCAGATCCAAGATGTGAAGAGTCAGACTCAGGTCGATTTGTTATGGAATATCTCATATATAAATCAAATGTATATAAATATATATGAAGTAATGGTACACCTGTATGAAATATGTATCATACATCTATGACATAGCGAGTTTTTTTTTACTCGGATGTGCAATATCTTTGTTTTTACATGTTTATGTTTTTTATCTATATTTGTTACAAGAATATTCCAAATTTATATTAACGAAGTAATGTTTGTTTTTTTTCCTTTCTTCAAAACAGATCAACGAGTCCCTGCACTCTTCATTCAAGCCTGTTCTCGTTACGTTCGTGTCGTGAACGGCGAGGCGGTCGTGTACGTAAATTGCAGCAAATCTTCGAGGAATGGAAGGCACTGAGGATCATCATGGAAATAAATTAGTGGGGTAAAAAACAGCAGAACACAACCACCGAAACGACAGGAGAGTTATGAAATATGCGGCCAAAAAAATCCGAAAAAAATCTTGTAGCGCACAATGAGGACGATTCAACAATTTTTGCAACAAAGATTAATCTTTGAATCTTTTTTCGCGCCCCACCCGCACAGACTGTTTTTTTAAGTTAACTAAAAAATTAACAACATATATTATAATATTATTATTATTTATAAAAGTTTAGAATTTAAATATCAAACGCGCGTCGCTCGTGCCTTTCATCCATAAAGTGGACACAATTTATTCATCGGATATATCAGTTTATTTTCTCTGATAATAATTGTAAATATTAATATTAATAATTTCTTCGTCAATATCATAATTGTTTATTATTGTAGTTTTTTTTCGTTTTTGTTTTAAACTTACTTTTCATATATTAAGTTTCCAGTGGCGATGACTGAAGTAACTATTTATACGCGTACGAATGATGATTTATTACTTAATAGTATATATTTGGAGAAATTAACTCCTAGCCCGGATTCAACGAGACGAGGATTGCTTAGCAACGAACAGAGGTTGCGGGTTATCCTGGTATTCGTTTATCAACGATAAGACAAAGAATTTTGTAAATAATGTATAGTATAAATAACGCATCGTAAATAAAATATTTTGCTGAAAAATTAATTTATCAAATGAAATTATTTTGCTGGATTCAGATCAAAATTTTTTTCTTTTGCTTCCTCATAGAGGAAGCTATGTTTTCGTGAAAGAAGTTTTTTTTCGAGATTTTAATGTCAGCGTACTAAAAATGGTCGAAAACGTCGAGAAATGTGATTTTTAGCTGGCGTCCGGATGTATGTGTGTGTGTGTGTAAAACGTCGAGAAATGTGATTTTTAGCTGGCGTCCGGATGTATGTGTGTGTGTGTGTGTGTGTGTGTGTGTGTGTGTGTGTGTGTGTGTGACAGCGTACATCGCTTAGAACGACTATAACTCGGAAACAGCTTGGGATAGCGGGTTCAAATTTTGTACACTAGCAGAGTGGTCACGTCTCCTCCTTCGATATAATTTTCATGAAGATTGCGATCCGTTTCGGGATTTTACGGGAATTCGGAATTTTTGAAAAAAAGTCTGTGGTAGCTTTAAATTTGACAAATTTTGAGCTATCATCATGAAACTGCACACGAATATAGTATTTTTATCAAAAACCTTTGGTATTGAATTTGGCCGAAATATACCGAAGGGATAAGATTTTATGGATTTTGATTTTTTTCAAAAATTACCAAGAACCGTCTAATTTGAGTAAACATGGAGGTATCGAGCTTAAATTTGGCATGGGAATGGACTAACACGGTACAATGTTTCGTATTAAATTTGGTAGAAATTGATCCAATCGTTTAAATTTTCTGGGATTTTGAAAATTTTCAATTTTCCTGAAATTAAACTATTCAAAATCCCACAATCCCAATTGATCTGAATTTCTGAATCAAATACCACGCAAACAGTAAAATGAGTTATAGTTTCGTAATCAACGCTGAGGAATAGAATAAAAATGGCCTTAAAACGACGCAATCTGCAAATTTCAGTTTGCGATATCCTATAATAAATTCTGGGGTCAATTTTAGCGGTTTTACTTTTATGAAATATAGACATTTTCTATGTTACGAAAAAGGTGAAAAGTAATTTGCACATGATTTTTCTATACTTTTTGTTGTAAAAATTGTATTTTAATTATAGCTTCCTCTATGAGGAAGTCAAAATGGAACAACGGAATTTATCATAGAGGAAATTATGTACGAAAAGGTAAAACATGAGGAAGTAATTATGCAAATCACTTTGCACGTTTTTTTTTTGTTACTTTTATCTAAACACCGATTTCAACTCGAAACGAGAGAAGCAGCGTTCCGCTATCCAACGAAACAGTCGGTAAACAGACGTAGAATGCGTTTCGAAACTCCGTCGGTAATCGAGGAAGACATTTTTACCAACAGTCGCCTATGAAAAGCGGCGTTCAATAACAGAACCTTGTTACTTGTCACGTATCTGTTGATACATCAAATTAATCAATACAATTAACGACCCCAACGACACGATTAACAACAACGCATCGAAACAGTCGCTTTACCCTTGAACTCACAAAGAAATAATTAATATCCGGTTAAGAATGCTCGTAAATCACAAAATGTTTTTCTATCCCCTGAGGATATCGCGTGGCCCTGAATTTATTCCAACCGAGGTAATAACGAACGATTTATTCGATGCACCGTAAAATTGTTACGCATAAAAAATAATACACGATAAATTGAATTTAATACACAAGTTCCAGTAAAAAAATTGTCACATTGTATCGGCATTTTCGCAGAATTCTTTAGTGTGCCGAAACAGAAAAATAATAATTATTACCTCAATCATTGCGAATATGCAAACAAATATTGATTTATTTATTTATTCATTTATTTATTTACGGGACGAACCCTTTTACATTTTTATAATATTTTAAAGTTCAGAGAATTTAGAACAGTTTGGAAAATTTAATAAAATTTTATTGTTTGTAACTGTAAATTAATATTATTGCAATTAATATTAATATTAATATTATTACAATCTTTCCGAGCACGGCCGTGTCCGAAGACGCGTCGACACTCGCGATAGTATCTTTTTAATTGTTTACAAGTGAAAACACGTTTTTGCCGCAGCAGCAAAATCGCTTCCACCGGTTCCACGAAATCTATCCGTTCTTCCCTTACTTCCGACCTAGTTCCCGGTGTCGCCGCCGGCATGACGCACACCCGCTATAGCCCAGCGTTGGTCCAATCAGCTGACGAGGGTCTCGCTCGCACACGCCCACTCACACAAGCCCACCGCGTACTCGCCGACGAGGATAAAATCGCTCACCCACACGCGTCAAAAACACAAGAGAGGCCACAGAGGTGAGAAACGCACGACCGAGTCGCCGATAGAACGGGAAGAAATTCGTATCGTTGAACTTTCGGGGGGCAAAAAAAAATTCACCCGTCTGTGTGTGCATGTGTGTGTGTCAGCCCGTCGAGGTGTTCGTGTGCGTCGTGCGTGCCGCTTGAAATCGGCGCGACGCATGCAGAGGCATAATAGTTCACGAGACCAAGCAGGGACATTGTACAATCGTCTTTATCCGCTCTGCTGGCTCGGTCGAACTAATGTACACGCATCGAAGGTGATACAACTAAATGGCGCCAATTTATACAAAAATTCGAAAACTAATTCGGTCAAATTAAAACAAAATACATAAAAATATTTGGCCGGGTAATTTGCGTCGAAAGCACCGGCGAATAGTGTAAAGTTTACAGTTAAAAAAAAAGAGACCAGTGACGCATTTGAATTCTCCTAGCTGTCGTGCGTCGTCACTATACGTGTCGAAGAAACATCGGCGGTTTTATAATTGAGAATAAAAAAATTAAAACTCTCGATCTATTCATATAAATTACGTAACGCAGTTGTGCTTGAACTAAAAATTAAATATCGCTGTGAAAAACTTCCTTCCTTCTTTAATACAAATAATAAAAATTAAAATACTGAGAGTGCAAACTAAAAAAAAATCAATCGCTTCTATTTTTTTTTATCGCAAGTAACTTGGGAATTTGTTTTGTTTTTGTTTTTTTTTTTTTTTGCTGTTTGGGGTGAGGATGAACGAGAAGGACCTTCACCTGGCAAAGGCCATGGTCGGCCTCGAGCTCAACGAGGGCAAACCCAAAAACACAGCGGTCACTCGGATGCACGACAAACAACAGACCTTCAGGTAAACAGCGTTTGCTAAAAAGTTTTTTTCCTGACTTCACCTCTGACACCGGGTTTTTCCTCTCGTCTCCGCTGCAACCCTTTCGAAGCTTCTATTAACCAGCCACGAGGAACCATAAAGAAATTTGTACGTCGAGTGACAACGCCTGCGGGCAGACGAATTATTTATTTTTACCTAATATTCCTAAAACTTAAAAAAAACGTTCATAAACAGCAATGAGGTATCGGAACACTACCGGAAGTGGCAGGAACGAAATCAAGACGAATAATGTTACGTAATAAACAAAAGGAACTGTTTCGTACAAACAATAACAAAGTCAATGAAATATTATTATTAGTTCGTGTGAAACTGGGATCCGAAGTTGGACCAGACGAGTCAATCGCGACGATTCTCTCAAGTGCGATGGTGGTGTAATGGTCAGCATAGTTGCCTTCCAAGCAGTTGATCCGGGTTCGATTCCCGGCCATCGCACATTCTTTTTAATTTTTTTTTCTTCTTTTTTTTTGTTCCACTAATCCAAATTGGATCGTAAATTCCTTTGCGCGCAATGCCAATGAGCAGCGGTAATTTTTGTAAGTGTTCCTATCGGTGATATTTATAATTCGAAGAATGAAAGTGGAATCGAACGTTCGGGACATATAGGCCACAGTGTTGCCCGCGGCGTCATTGCGAAACTGCTCGAAAGTCTTTTTTCTTAAGAGTCGCTTTGATTAGTCCATAAAGGTGTCAAGGCTTTTTGCCGCCTCCGAGTAGCAAGCAGATGTAAAACTAGCTGATCGGTGATAGTCTTGACACCCCAAAAACATTCTCTTCAGAGTCAATTGAAAATAAAACAAAACAACAGAATTTGCTTTATGGACCGATATTTTTCGGATGTAAAAATGTTCATCTTTCTGCGATTTGTGATTCTGGCAGAACTGTCCGGATCCAACCTCCACCCCCTCTCCAAATTTTAGACGAGGTTAAAAAAAACAATCAAAGTATACAGTGAGATTTCATTTATATTTTAATCGTGGATCGAAAGTTCTCGATGCCGTCACGTAATAGTATTTACATATTACACTGTAAACATAAATTGTGAATTTAATGTACTGGAACTTTAAATTTGCTGACATTACTCATATTAATAAAACATTAATGTACTTTGCTTGTAAAATAAAAATACCAGATATTAAAATT
>JAPYZD010010547.1:0-10158 GCA_030522725.1 Ichneumoninae sp. B BG-2022a
ACAAAATGTAGATCGTTAACAATTTATTGTTGTGGCAGCAAAAATATTTGGCTGCTACAGCAAAATATTTGTTGCCACAGCAAAACATTTGCTGCCACAGCAAAACATTTGCTGCCACAACAAAATATTTTGTAGTCCCCATGTTAACCCGGTAAATCGGTTATCGTAACAAGATTCTTGTTGTCCCGACAATCTTTTTTTGTCCGTGTGGGGTGAAGGAGAGATGTCTATTGACCGTTGTTGGGTGGGGAATTAAAAATTTGGTTATACGAATTAAAGATGCATAAAATAATATTGGTTTTTTTTAATTAAAATTTTTTATTGTTGGTGAAACAATAATGAACGCGCGAAGGTTAAGGCGTTCTCTTTCCCATCTTGTTGGGACGTATATCGCTGCTTTGTTATCGGCTCGCGAGTTCGCACTTGATACGCAAACATTACTATTGTAAAGATATGTTTACACAAATAAAATATGAATGCAAAAATATTGGATCAATCAATTTATTAAAATTTTTTTACTTTTAGTGAAACAATAATGAACGCGCAGCCGTAACGCGTTCTCTTCCCCCTTGTTGGTTCGTGTATCGCTTCGTTATTATCGGCACGCGAGTACGCACTCTATATGTAAACGCGTACTATTATAAAAATTTGTTTATACGAATTACATATGCATGCAAAAATATTGGGTCAATAAATTGATTACAATTTTTGACTATTTGTGAAACGATAATGAACGCGCATCGGTTGACGCGTTCTCTCCTTCCTTGTTGGTTCGTATATCGCTGCTTTATTATCGGCCCACGAGTACGCACTCGATACGCAAACACTACTATTGTAAACATATGTTTATACAAATTAAATATGAATACAAAAATATTGGGTCAATAAATTTATTAATATTTTTTACTTTTCATGAAACAGTAATGAACGCGCAACGGTTAACGCATTCTCTCCCCCTTGTTGATTCGTGTATCGCTGCTTTATTCTCGGCTCGCGAATACGCAGTCGATACGCAAGCGCGTACTATTGTTTCCGTTTAGTTATTTTTCGGTTGGATCGCGAAGTCGTAGTCTTGTCCTTGAAGGAAATAACGATTTTTATACGAGCGAACAAGAAATGTGGACGTTCAAATAAATAGTTTGTTGGTACACTTAAAAGATTGGTGAGTTCAAATATTTTTTTGGATAATTTCCCCAAAATATTTTTGAGACATTCAAATATTTTGTTCGAGCAAATAAGTATTTATTTGAACGTCCCTGCCCGAATCTTTTGTTGACTCAACTGCATTTTGTTTTATCAGCGCATGTGTGCATCTAACATGTTCTTAAAGTGACTAGTAATAGTAAATTTATTGACAATATGCCAGATGGAACAATTTTTTGAACATAGCATGACGTAACGTAGATTGTCGTGAAAACATATATTTATTGCCAAATGGCCATCGACCTAAGTCCTTCAGCAACTCTTAAACTGATTTCTCGATTCCGAGTTGATTATCATAACTGGTAGTGCGTTCCATGCATCAACGACTCTGTTTCACAGTGTGTGTTTCAATGATAATGATGTATGAATCATATGAAATATAATAAAAAATATTGGATCAATAAATTAATTTTTCTAAAATTATTGTTACTCAAACATTAGCGAAAACACATATCGGGCAGCAGAACGAATACACTAATAAAAAAGTACAGTTCAGTCAATTAAGATTCGGGCAGGGACGTTGTTCGACCAACAAAATATTTTAATGTCTCAAAAATATTTTGGTGAAATCACACAATAAAATGTTGAACTAACCAATTTTTTAGCTGCACCAACAAAATATTTAGTTGAACGTCCCTGCCCGAATCTTATTTGATTCAATCGTATTTTTTTATCAGTGTACGGTCCAATCGATTCGTCGAACAGCTTTTTCCGAGAACGATAACGAACCCCGACGGTAAAGTATCCCTTTCGCCGAGAAAAGCATCTCTACCAGACACTCGCGAATCTCGGCGATTTCCACTCGAAGAGTATAGGTCGTTGTGGTGGTGGGGGGTAGGAACTTCGACGCGGAGATAAGTTTGCCACGATACGAGCGAGATGGCCTGCTGGATTAATCATCGGGAATGATAAGATTATACTTCGAGGGGGTCGGGCACCAAGCTCGCAAACGACGAAGACGAACGATCGGACCGGAGGTAATCCGATTACACTAGAGACTTCATAATATTATTTCTTTTTTTTATTTTTAGATGAATATTCGCCGAGCTTGCGTCTCGAATAACAGATTGCTCGAGCCGTAATTATGCACGTGCTCGAATATTAGCCTCATTATAGTACATCGAACAATATACTTCGCTATAATATGGCGCACAATGCATTACCAAGATTGCAAGATGAATTGCTGTGGAAATCCTGGGGCATTGTTGCCTTTTGTTGCATAACGTCCTTTCAAATACGGTATTCGACCTAATTGTTATTAAACACTCACTGTGAGCACCTGTTTGGCCGTCACGCGTCTGCGGAGCTGTTAAACTAAATGTTGACAGTTACGCTACTAGTAACTGTTAAATGAAACTGTGTGTGTAACCGCACAGTAAAAGAAGTTTGCACTTTTTACAAAAACTTATTGTCCACAAACGCCCATAATTTCTTATTTGTTTTTTTTTCCGGTCGAACCATCAGGCTGTACACTGAGAGAAGGATATAACAAAAACTACTGGTCATCTAAAAAAAATTACCATAGCTCATGGTAGTTTGCAATTGGTGCGCCACCTATGGCGGAAAGACCCAGATTTTTCAAGAATTTTTACCATAATATCTTACGAAAAATTCTTATAAATCCGGTACTCCCTGTCATAGGTGGGTTCCCAGTTCCGTATTACTATGTATGTACTATGGTAATATCCCTCAAGCGATATTGTTATATTTACTAAATCCTTCTCTCAGTGTAGTTTTACAACCAAAAGTACAAACTAAAATGCTTAATGACACAAGAAATAAAAGGACATCTCTGTATGAACAGCGCAAAAAAATTCGTATGAAATTTTATGTACTGGTATTAGAAGTTTTTATGCATAAACTGGTATATTAAATTTCATGTGAAATTGCGATGAAAAATTAACGTACGGTAAACTAAAAATTTTAGAAACACTGTACTTTTAATAATTCGCTTTAATTTCACTGTAAGAGTCCATTAATTTTTCGTCACAATTGTACGTCAAATTGAATGTACCAGTTTTTGCCTAAAAACTTCCAATCCGTTGCCTTAAACCTGAACAACGGAGTTTGTCATTTATACAACAAAATTATTTTTACGAAACTTCGTATCTCAATTTCACGAAATTATTTTTTACCGTGTTTGCGTGTGTAACTGTGTTATGTGTGGGGTAGTTAGTAAACGGAATAGTAACGACAAATTACCATGTTTGATGAGTAAAAAGCGTAACAACGCTTGTCCCTGATTCGTGAAATGCTCACTAAGGATTCTAACGAACCCGCGAAAAAAAAAAAAACTTAATCCGCCCAACAGTACACCATGTATGTCTGAAAAGGGCACTGACTTCTCTCCAAAGCTTTAATCTCTTTGATCTCGTCAGTCGGTGCATCCCCCAAAAGCCACGATAATCAATCTCGATATTAATCTCGGTGTGGTAAGAGTAAACACAAAGAGGCCCCTCGCGTTGCCCTCGCGAATCATCCCCTTCGTCCCCTCACCCCAAAACATCCGTGCATCCTACGAGATTCCAGAGGAAAGTATAATCCGCAAAAAGACCAAAAAAAACGAATCCATAAGTCGAAAAAAAATAATGTATATTTTCCACTGCCAATAACGTAAATGGATTTCACTTTCTTTTATTATATTGATGCGCTAAGGGGGAGCCGGAAGAGGGGGGAGTGAGGGAGGGGCTGGGTAGGGGTTCGTTGATGGTACCAGCGACACGAAATCGAGGAATGTTGAATAAGGGATGCTCGCTTCGGGGTATAGTGTAACACAGGCGGAGCGACCCGAAAGCCGAGAGTTTGCCGTTGCGTGGAGCGGGCACTTAGCGAAGAGAGCACAACGTCGGTGCGCTTGACATTCGACACTGGAATCGAGGCTTATCGGGGGAAACTCGGGCCCGCGGAGATAGAGTTTGCCCGCGAAGCGAGTGCCGGTACTGGTTATTTTTAGCCGAAACCCGATGCCATAAGTCATGGAGGGGTTGGTGCGGTATACGGTTGCGAGCCGGCGTTCGTTACCGCTGGGGGTGCCGTAGCTTGTTTTCAAGAGCACCGAGGTTTCACCCTCGCGTCGCCCTCCGAATATACGCTCCGCTCGTCCACGTGGGTGTGTTCTTATTCGCGGTGCACTAAAACTAACGGTTCATTTCTCATGCATTATTCAAACGGTCCCGCGCACTCTCGGTGTAACGGCTAATTCGCGATACTCAAAATAATTTCGTACGCTTCGCGACAATGTATTGTGTCGTTTGGGCCGCGAACGTGTGGCACGCGAGTGAAGAGCTGATGCGTTACGAAAGAAATAAAAAAATAAAAAATTAAAAACCTCGCAAGATTTATTTATTGATTGTATTATTACGAGTTTGCACACAATTAGAAGACAATGGTCAAAAGTTGTAAAATGAATTTTGAAATTTGGTTGATTATTTTTTTTGATCGACGAGTCGTTAAATTTCTTTTGTATGTGTACTATATTGTATTTGAAACATAAAACATATTTATTTATTTATTTAACGGGGAACTTTTTTACAGGTCGATATATACATATCGGTGACCACAATTATAATGGCACTGGGAGTTATTGTTTACCCTATGTAGCATTAACAGTATAAATAATAAAATAGCATCGTTTACGAGGATACCAAGTAATTGTTGGGAATAATACGGAGAAGTTTGCTTACACGAATAAAACAAAAACTATCGGACATGGCCAGTTGGAAATAACATAATTAACGTTTCCTCAAAACTATAGAGAGAAGTGTCATGTTTAACAGTATCGGCAAAATCACAAAGACAGAGGAGTGAATTCGTATAAATTAAGTTGCGACAAAATAAAACATGCTTTGCAATATCGATAAGGTCGGCCGCCGATGAATCCAGAAAGAAATTCACTAATATAAACCAAATAAATAAAATAAAACATGTTTTACAGCACCGGTAAGGTAGGTCGCGGATGAATCCAGAGAGAAATTCGCCAACATACACCAAGGTACGACCGATTCGCCAAGTTACGGAAACGATTCAAAAAAGAATAGTTTAAGGACTCATAATCAGCTCTGAAGAAGTCAAAAAGCCCCTTCCAGATTGGTATTGGTGCGTCGGCCAGTCTTCGCCCAGAGTCGGCCGGCACGACTCCTGTGCGTCACTCCCACCGCACCGAGAAAAATAATTTATTTGCCGAGGAAGCCGAGGAAGAAAAATAACCGTTTATTAGGTTTAAGTAAAATATTTATTTCATTTAAGTAACCATTTACTTAATTTAAATAAATATGTATTTCATTCAAGTAACTATTTACTTAATTAAAATAAATATTTATTTGAATTAAATAAATATTTTACTCAAACCAAATAAACGGTGGCCTCCAAATAATTTTTTTTCTGGGTGCAGAGAAGTTTCGATACCTTCGGGATAACTTTGTCGTTCCAATGATTCTTCGAAGGGTACTTGGCCCCGCAGGTGTACTCCGCTGTTCGTAGTACGGTATAAAGTCACCGTGGAAAGAGCGACCCACGCACCAGTGCCGCGCGGACCCCGCTCACCTTTATCCGGAGGATCGTGAGCCCGGGAAGGAAAGGACTGCTTCCCGGGAAGAATATCCCATTCTTCGGCAAAGTCGCTACATAAATCTCTTGAGCCCTTAAGGTCCTCATAAAGATAATCAGGCGACGGGGGCCAATCGCTGATCCGTTTAGCGATATCGGCGCGAATGAAAAGGTAAAGAGCGCCACGAGGGGGACGAAAGGGGGGGCGATGCTGAGGGCGGTGAAAAAAAAAAAAAAAAAAAAAAAAAAAAAAAAAAAAAAAAAAAAAAAAAAACGATAAAGAAGTAAGAGAGCGAAGATTTCGTAGGAGGCATGGCTCGTCGGCTTCGCGGGACCTTAACTCGCTGACAGTGTCGCGTCTCGGAGTCTACGCGACGAGGGTCCCGAGCGTCTCCGAGATTATCTCCTCCTTTCGATTTCTTTAAAAGCCGATGGACGAGGGATCTTCCCGGGGCGATCGTCGAGGCCGCCCCCCTTCCGGCCGTGTTGCTTCGCTCCGGTGCACGGTCGCCAGGTAGCCCGAGAATTTCGATGCCGGAGGCTGCCGAGGAAGAAAAATAAAAACCCAAAAAAAAAAAGAAAAGTTCGGTCGGAAAAAGAGTTTCGGAGCACGAAACCTGGGGATTCCCCATTATTGACTAGAGAGCGAGTTCCCCGGCCGGCACGCCTGACCGTAGAAAACCCCCCCGTGCAACAAAGCGGGGAACCCTTTAGCGTAAGAATGCACGAGATAAAAATCTTGGGAGCCCGTGTATCTCGATCTCTCACCCTTTCACTCCAGATATCCGACCTGGCCGAACGGTTGACGCAACGAGGGCGAGAGCCACGTCGCGTTCGAGTGACCCGTTATACCGTACCTACGGTTACGGGACGTGTACGCCGTTCCGCCCCGCCGTTTGTAACTACACTCGCTCTCGTACAACTGTAGCCGAAACTACTGTGCGCAGTGCCAGCACGATCCCCACCGTATAAGAAACTTTTGTGGCTTTAGGGTCTCCGCTCGGGACGTGTGTGTGCGCGCTCGCGTGTCCTCCTCACTAATCCGCGGAGCACCCGGACCCGATAGCGGAGTCTCCTCTGGCCGGCGAACTATACCGAACGGACTTACGTAAATGTCTATACATAGGGGCGAAAGTTCGGCTGCCTTTTGCTGACGGTGCTATCTTGACGTCTCTCTGTGAGTCAGTCGTTCCTCTTGCTTCTCATTCTTCTTTCTCGTCCCGTTCTCCACTCGCTCTGCCCCAAACTCGTTCTATTAATCTCTCTATCCGTGCATGTATGGATGTGTGTATATGTCTTATTCGATATGAGGTTTCGGGCCGGCTGTCGGCGAGGCCGCGCGATATAAGCCGAGAGACAGTTCATTACTGGCTCCGAAGCTTTTTCTGACGTGGCTTCGTACGCCGATACAGGTATCCGTCGATAAGAGACCAACAAGAACTCGACCTCCCGCTGATCGACTACCTATTAAAGATCCCTCTCCGCCGATGCGCCTCTGAGCAGTTTGTTGGACGTTGCTTGATTTTTTTTCTTTTTTTTTTCTTTTCGGATGTATTAATCACAATCAGGCGCACCGTACCGAAAGTCATGACAATCATATTTCGCTCTCGGGACATTAACACTTGGGGATATCATAACAGTTGTTAGACGCGTAGAAAATGAGTTTATTTCTTTCAGCCAAGTTACTTTAAACCAATAGTAATAATAATAATACATTTAATAATAATAGAAAAATAATAATTAAGAAAAAGTTGATTACTTTATTTCCAATTGGCTGATTCTGATGTCTTCTATTTCTACTTCATTGTAGCAATCTTCTTTTTTTCTCCATTATCTATTTATTATCTTCTAATGTTGATTATTTATACTGATAATACTATGTACGGTAAACAATATTCAGGATTACACACCCAGAAAAAAAATTTATTTGACAGCTATCGTTTATTTGGTTTAAGTAAAATATTTATTCGATTTAAATGAATATTTATTTAAATTAAGTAAATAGTTACTTAAATGAAATAAATATTTATTTAAATCAAATAAATATTTTACTTAAACCAAATAAACGGACGTTATGTATATCTCATCCTGTAAGAGGGTGAATAATCCGTTAATCAATAAATAATTAATTAATAATAATAATAATAATAAGATTTGCTTGTCTGCGTCCTAATGGACCATCCACTTGAACGAAATTTACTTGAACTAAACAAACGCTTTCTACAGATGTAAATGAATCATAGAGAACGAAACACCAACCGGCATATCGTACTCGAGTCGAGAGGGTGCCCCTTTAAATTTACCATTCTTTAGCGTTATACCCTATATATGTTATAACGCTGTTAAAACGAATTCCTATACGGCATTGTGTCCGCGAACTATAGTGAACTGCCGGTGCCGCTGCCAGCTAGAATCGGTCTGGTTCTCGTTCTCCCTCTACCTCTCTCATCCGGACAATACTTTAACGTTTAATACGCTCCCACTGTAGAGGGTAAAAGAGGGTCGGTTCCATTTGGGATGACGGTCCCCGCCATTGTGGTAACGGGGAACTCGCCGGTACAGAAAAGGGGGCGACGCAAAGTGGTATACGGGACGCGGCTTTCGGTGAGCGTAACGCATGCCCTCCCCCGCCCCGCTCCAATGCCGAACGTATGAATCGCCCGAATTTGCTTTTAGGCGTTGCAAAGTACCTTTTAGTTGTGAAAAATATAATAAAAAAATTGTACGACACGAGACCCTCCGGTTCGCTGTGGGACCGCCCTTCGTCGAGCGTCGTGCTTTCTGCCCGCGCTACATGAACCCCTCTTCAAGCAATCCCGTTTAAGTTGTCCCGATTAATCAACGTGCCGTACGAGGAGTCAAGTGTCCCGCGATTTTCTTGTACGACCGATGCCGATATCCCATGTAGGTTTCGCCGATGGAACGGGCGCGGCCGATGGTCGGGCTAGTGTTGGCGTGGCACTTGTCGAATTGGCTAGTACTTGGCCAATGTTCAGCCAAGTACTGGCTCGCTAATGGTTTGTTTAACAATTGGCGGCCAATTGTTGGTTAGTCGATTTGATGCCAATGTTCGGCCGAGTATTTGCTCACCATTGGTTGGCTTGACAATTGGTGGCCAACGCTCGGTCGAATATTGACTCACCAATTGTTGCTTAGTCGATTTGAGGCGAGTGTTCACCCGAGAATTTGCTCACCATTGGTTGACTTGACAATTGGCGGCCAACGCTCGGTCGAATATTGACTCACCAATTGTTGCTTAGTCGATTTACGGCCAGTGTTCAGCCGAGTATTTGCTCATCATTGACTTGTCTGAAAATTGGCGGCCAATGCTCGGACGAATATTGACTCGCCAACTATCGGTCTGTCGATGCATGATCTCACGAATCATCGGTTCGCCGATTGCAGGCCAATGTTCAGCCGAAAATTGATTAGCCAACAGAAGGTCCGTCGATGCCCGATCTCACGAACCAGCGGTCTGCCAATTCTCGCCCAATGTTCAACGGAACATCGACTCGCCAATCGTCGCTTTACCGATGTGACGCCAACATTGGAGCCTCAATCAGCATCGTTGCAGCGTCTCGTTCCCATGCATTCCCAGGTCGTCGAACTCCAACACCGCACCCGATATTGTAATTTTGTAGTCGGAACGATTTCAACTCGTGTAACGCGAGGAGGATGTATGAACGCCGCCTGTTGACTTCGACGAAGATATCGCCCGAGGTTCGCGCGGCGAGAAGATGAGAGGACGGTTCCCGGGGGCGGCCGATGGTTGGCCGACTCCGGAGAGCAGCCAAGTCGCTATCAGCATACAGATATTGTGCGGGACGACTCGGGAGCTAATTAGCGCCGACTGGGACATATTATTTGCTCGGAGATATGGACAGGCCTTCCCAATGCGATCAATTATACAAGTCAAGCCGACCGACGAGGCACGGCCGAGAGAGAAGTCGCCCGAGCGGGAAGGAGACGAGGCAAACGAGAATCCTGCTGGACGTCGGCCCCGAGCCCGACCAGTACGTCAGCCCATCGCGGAGCCGGCTTATCCCAAGCGGACCATCACCGAAGCCACTAAGCAATTAACCAGTCTTATTAATAGGTACGCGCTCGCCAACACACTAGAGAAACGGAGCGCCTCGTGCATGCGCCCGCGACGGATACGTCTCGGAGGCAATTATCAACCCTGTATCTTATCCACCCGACCGGGTCGAAGAGGAAAAAAATTTTTATAAAAAAATCCCGATAACCCCGGCAATCCGCGCGGTCTGTCACTTGTTATTAAGGGACCATCTCAGTGTGAGCGCCCGAAAAATCACTGATTTTCGCGATTTTTTTTCATGGTTAGGATATCCTAATCGGTCTGGGTTTTTTTTAAATAAATTAAAGCAGCGATGAAGAATACAAAATGATTTT
>JAPYZD010010555.1:0-11853 GCA_030522725.1 Ichneumoninae sp. B BG-2022a
CTGAAAAAATCATGTATACTAAAGGTACTGAGAAGATTAATTCTGCATAATAATAATTGCAAAATGTTATTAACAAATTCATCAAAAAATGAATAGGTTAACAAATTACCCGGCAACAAAACTTTTTTTTTATGAAAATAATTCTTTTATTTTTCTGAATACGTATGAATTTTTTCAGATTTTTAAGGAATCGTTGATTTTTGTTCAATAAAAAAAAAAAAAAAAATCACCGATTACTTAAAAATCTGAAAAAATTTATACGTGTTCAGAAAAATAAACGAATCATATTCGTAAAAAAGAATTTGTTGCCGGGTAATTTGTTAACCGATTAATTTTTTGATGAATATGTTAATAACATTTTGCAATTATTATTATGCAAAATAAATCTTCTCAGTACCTTTAGTATACATGATTTTTTCAGATTTTTACATCATCAAGAAGTACTTGCAATTTTCTATTATTGTTGTTGAACTGATGCGAAGTCAGCGCGCAGCGAGACTCCCTCGTTGATCGAGATTCTTCTGTACATCATTGAACCTACTTTTTCTTACTTGACATAAAAAAATGTATAAATATATATTTGCAGGATCAGCGTGTACGCACTGGAATCCTCATCCTCGATGCAGAAATTTGCAGCTTGGCTCACGGGCAGAAGACCGGAACTAATTGAACCTTCCATCCTTGCGTCGGCTGCAGGCAGAGAATGTAATTTAAAAAAACAGTGAAATAATCTCTTTCTCCCTTTCTCCCTTTTTAATATTCGCTCTCGTTCCATGTAATATATAATAATACGGCTTTCAGTGACTCGCATGACGGTCCAGGGCACGGTCACGGTCACATTCAACATCGTGCTGAAGGACTTTTTCAAAAGCGGCTACGACAATGGCGAGAAGAGAACAAAATAAATGACAGTTCAATGACGATGGCGATAATTGTTAGAAACTTTGGATAATTTTAATAAATAACGAAGAAAAACTATGATACGTATTTTATGTTACCCTATGAACGTCCTTGTTCGCGCAGGAGCGCGTGTTAAGAATTTTAACTATAAGTAACTATAAATAAATTTATAAATATACATTTTAAATATAAATATGATGGGTTCATATAATTAAGAAATCGACTATTTTCATCGCTAAAACCGGAAGGTCCAGCGGCCCCTAAGGGCAATTTTCACCCCTTATACTTTAATATAATTAAATTTGCCGCATACCACTCTCTTCCTTATGAAAATACGAAGAGATTCATGTGCTTCAAAATCCATTTACTGCTCATCGTTGACCCTCGTACGTTGAAGAACTCATCGACCCTCGTACGTTGAAGAAACTCGTGGGGTACATATGTACCCCAGTCATGAGTTAGTGGGTAAAAAAAATGATACACGAGTTCCAGTGTTAAACGGTGGCATTTTGTTAAAAAAAACTTCTGTACACAAAAAATATGTGAACAAAAATGTTTATGCACTATATTGCTGTGTGTCCTATAATGTCGTGCACTATAGGGTCGACCGGGGCAAAACGGGGACGCTAAGCAATAAAACCTGCTACAACGATACCGGAAACATAGATCCATTGTTATTCACACCAAAATTGTATTGGCACCGGTTTTGAAAGAATATAAAAAAAACCATCTGGGCCAAAACGGGGTATCCTTCGATTTGACTTGCGGCAACTTTTGTTAGCTTCATTATTACCCTTGCACAAAAAAACTGTGGCTAAATAAGGCGTTCCCCTTTAAATGTAAGGGGGACCGGGGCAAAATGGGGAAGCTAAGAAATAAAACCTGCTACAACGATACCGAAAACATAGATCCATTGCATGTCACACAAAAATTGTATTGGCACGCGTTGTAGAAGGATGTTTAAAAAAAATGATCGGGGGCAAAATGGGGTACCGTTCGATTTGACTCGCTGCAACTTTTGTCAGCTAGATACAAAAAGTCCTGACAGCCAGACAGTCCTGATAGCAATAATTTTGGGGTACCCCATTTTGCCCCGTATCGGTATAGCGATCGTCTTCCTTGTTTTGCCCTGCTTGCCCATTTCCCCCCGGTTTCCCCTACCACCTTGACTTCGTACAAAAATACTTTAGAGTACGCGTGAATATTTGCCGAGGACTCCACTTGCTGAATCCACCGTTTTGCCTCGACCGGAGCTTTATTTACGACCGGTAAAATCGCCATTCGATTCGTAAGATCGGGCATAACGTGAAAACTTCTCGGCCGAAAAGCTGTTGCCTGGTTCTGCACAAGCATAGCGTTATACTGCAACAGCTGCGTCAAGGTGTCAAACGCACGGTCCGTCAAGTTTACGAGTATTGAGGAGTGCTCGTTCGCTTCACTCGACGCTTCATTACCGCGCACCGTATTATTACCGTTACCATTTGCGTCGGCATGTTATGCGTTATTATCGTTCGTCGGTAAGTTCTGACACTGATTGTTCAATTAACGCGACACGTTCTCCCAATCATCGGCTATTGGTGACAGACCAATATTGTTCAATCGATGTGACAGGCCGTCAAAAGGTAACCGCGATCTTGACATTGCCTGCGATCGAAACGGAAGACACGGACCACGTCGCGTAAATGAGGGCCTTTGAAATCTTTAACCATTTCACGGGGTAAACCGCAAAATAGTATTTCGTCGGTAAACGAACGTCTTTAACAGATTTAAAAAATGTTTAATCGATATTTAAGGGCATGTGGTACAGACTCAGTCGGTAACAAATCGCCTTTCCGGTTTTCTTCAAAACGATTGAGACGAGCTTTTGCTCGTCGTATTACTTTTACTTCTCGTCGTTCACTTTTGTAAATTAGGTTTTCATACTTATATCTATTTCCTACAAAAACCTAATTTGATTTTGGTCCAATAATTAACCATCGCGGAGAAAATAGGGAAAGCGATTAGTTAACATCGGAGCATTGACACGTATGTATCACATGCCCTTAAGGGCATGTGGTACAGACTGAGGCGGTAACAAATCGCCTTCCCGGTTTTCCCCAAAACGATTGATACGACGAGCAAAAGTAAATTAGGTTTTCATACTTATATCTATTGCCTACAAAAACCTAATTTATTTTGGTCGAAGCATCAACCATCGCGGAGAAAATAGGGAAAGCGATTTGTTACCATCGGAGCATCGACACGTATGTATCACATGCCCTTAAGGGCATGTGAGGGCGAATTGGCATCCAAAAATTATTGGAAAATTACGTTTTGCCCAAAGCCCCGTTTTGCCCCGTTGCCCCAGTTTGTCCCGCTCTACCGTACTCAGTGACTTTGGTTTGCTTCGAGTATAAAAAAAACCTCGGAAGTCGCACGGTTAATAAACCGTGCGTAATACTTTTTTTTGTCATAACGTTGTCAGGGGTTACGGGGTATGTAATTTGAACTTGACAGCCAGACATCGCGGGAAGAGGTACTGGAAAAACTATAGATACACCAATTTTTACGTACATCGTTGAAGCTATTTAAAAAATTTTTTTACTTGACATAAAAAAATAAATGTTTGCTGTATCAGCGCGTACGCACTGGAGTCTTCATCCTCGTCGCAGAAATTTGCAGCTCAGCTCACGGGCAGAAGCCCGGAATTAATTGAACCTTCCATCCTTGCCTCCGCTGCTGGCCGTGAATGTAGTTCAGAGAATAGTGAAATAATCTCTTTCTCCCTGTCTCCCTCTTTAATATTCGCTCTCGTCCCACGGACTAATTTATATTCCAGCTACGAGCGGACGATTCTCACCTTGACGCCTGTATATATGTGTGCCATTGTAATGTATAATAATACGGCTTTCGGTACACGCATGACGGTTCAGAGTAGAGGAGGCCGGGGCAAAATGGCACAGCGGGGCAAAACGGGACAGTGATGGTAAAACTCAATTTTCCAATAATTTTTGGATGTCCCATTTTGTCCCAACGATACATCCGGACTTTCGAACCCGTTTTGCCCCACGTACCACCACCCTAGTAAGTTGACGGACGGCTGCTTTTAGGGGAAACACTAAAAACGGACACGTCCGTTGGGGAACGAAACGGACCACAAAAACGGTAAAACGGACCGCACGTTTGGATTGGTCCTTTTTCGGTTGCGGAAACCGAGGAAGGACCGAACGTTTTTTATTAAAATGTTTGGATAAGTTTTTTAATTTTTTTGTTGTTTTGCTTTTAATTCTGTTTTTAATGAAAGGACAGAATAAAATACGATCTTTGTCCTTTTTCGGTTGCGGGAACCAAAAACGGACCAAAGCAAATTTTTCGAAAAAAAACGTTCGGTCCGTTTTCGGTTTCCGCAACAGAAAAAATACCAAATGTCAACAAAAAATGTACTGTCCGTTTTGTCGTTTTTTACGGTCCGTTTTGTTCCCCAACGGACGTGCACCCAGAAAAATAATTTATTTGACGGCCACGGGTTATTTGGTTTAAGTAAAATATTTATTTGATTTAAATAAATGTTTATTTCATTTAAGTAAGTATTTACTTAATTAAACTAAATATTTATTTAAATCAAATAAATATTTTACTTGGACTAAATAAAGGGTGGTCGGCAAATAAATTTTTTTTCTGGATGTGTCCGTTTTTCGGTCCGTTTGCGCTCCATTAACTTGTTAGGGCATCGCCCCCATCCGAAAGTCATTGGAGAATTGTGTTTTGTCTCATTATCCTGTTCTGCCGCGGCGAACCATTTTGGTCCGCTCTCCCCTATGGTTACGGTCACATTCAACATCGTGCGGAAAGACTTTTTCAAAAACGGCTACGACAATGGCGAGAAATGGTAAAAATAAATGACATTGCAATGACGATGACGATAATTTTTTAAAACTTTGGATAGATTTAATAAATAACGAAGAAAAACTATGATACGTGTTTCACATCCTTTTTTGTTTGTCTACACAGATTAGCGTTTTATTCTTTGTACATAAAACAACGCGATCGTTAGACGATTGAAAAGTTAAGACACATCCGTACGGAGAGATATAAGAATAAGTATTTTTTTTTAAACTCTCATGCCCAAAAGTTCACAAACGATTCTCAGTTCTAATTATTTTTTATCTGTCGTTGCAACGCCAAAAATATGAAAAATGTTCCATATTTATGCACAAAGAAGTGGCGTACGCGAGGCGTGAAACAGTGAAATCGTTGGGAACTCATTGGCCTTGAGAATCATCTTAAGTTAACCCATATTATCGTATCGTAGATTTTATTTTCCACGGTTCATTATAATACAGTTGTCGACTATATCCAGTAAACTCCGTAATGTAACAGGGATGCAGCAGTAATGTAACTGAAAATACCAGGTGCACGGAGAAAAAATATTGTTGGGACAACAAGAATTTTGTTACCATAACTGATTTATCTGGTTAACATAGGGACAACAAAATATTTCGTTGTAGCAGCGAATATTTTGCTGTGGCAACAATAAATTATTAACAATCTACATTTTGTTAGAGAAACAGAACTATTTTTCTCCGTGTGGTATTGCCAGAGTGTTAAATGTAAACTACCCGAGTACAAATTTTCGAGCGTTGCATCGGGCCCTGATAGGGTCCTAATAAGGCCTTATCAGGTCCTTGTCAGGCTTTACGTTGCCGTTACCGATGCAACAATACAACACCGTTATATTTCTGTGTTACATCGTTTTTATATGACAATGTAACATTCAATTTTTAAGTTAAAAAAAACATATTATCGCTAATTACATTTTTGGATTAGCATATTTATTAGTGACAAACGAATTTACATCTCAGAAAGAACGATATTAAAATTAATATCGTTCTTTCAGAGATGTATTTTTTTCCACCGATAGAGTAAATTCGTTTGTCACTAATAAAGATGCTAATCCAAAGATGTAATCAGCGATAATATGTTTTTTTTTACTTAAAAATTGAATGTTACATTGTCATATAAATATTGATACATAAATATGTATCATCGGCGGGATTCGAAGCTAGGACCCTCAGACTTGTGGATAGCTTTCAAATATACAATATGTCATACCTATCCTTGGAAAATTGTATATACAGTTCAGACGGATCACGTACGGATCATGATTGATCTATAATAAACTTCAATTCTTGGAATTAAATATTGGTCGGTTGGCCCTATTACAGTAATAGAGAAGCCAATAATTATGTGTTTATTATAACATCGTTATAGGATATTTTGTACCTGTTACGAGTCTGGTTTTATAATCGTAACGCTACCGCACTTTTACATTAACATTACCTGATTATTACAACAGTTGCGCTAACATTGTTACAAGTTTGTTAACAATTTAATCATTACATGTAACTTCCATGTTATATTGCCGTAATAAAACGTGTTCACTGGGTAGAATACTGATATGTTTTCAAATCATTACTAAAAATCAGACATCTCAAACAGGAGAAAGAAGAACATATCGTTCATTTTCAAAAATTGCCATTACCAAAAAATATAACGTCGTATGTAATTACGGTATTTCTTTTTGCGTATAAGAATAACATGTATGAGTCAAACAGGAGAAAGAAGAACGTATCGTTCATTTTCAAAAATTGCCATTATCAAAAAATAAAACGTCGTATGTAATTGCCGTTTGTAATTACGGTATTTCTTTCTGTGTATAGGAATAACATGTATGTCCTCATTCGCGTAGGAGGGCGTGTTAAAAATTAACTATAAATAGCCCATACCATGGGTTTTTTTTCACATTTGTCCTAAAATTAAAGAACCAACCCTCCAGTTAAAGGCTCCTCGAATTTTTCGATTCAAAGATGTCTTCTCCGAATGTCCTGATGGGTTTTGCGTCCTGTCCTAGTCATCAAAAAAATTGTGCTAATGCTGCTGTGCCATTGGCTGAATGAAGACTCTTCGCAGACGGTCCATATACAGCAGCGGAGAGTTTCTGTAAATTGAGATAATATGATTAACGATTAGAAAAATAAATACCCAATTAGTACGATCGAGGGGTTTGCTTGTTGCGAATTGCAACTTCGATGGTTGAGACCTTGTTATCGTACTTCTCGGCACGACGGTCTTCGAACTGACGAGCTATAACTATCTCGCCCTTAAGATCCAAGCGTCAGTATTGATCGTATCGATACCGAATCAATGAAGAATTCATTTCATTTGGCGAGCTTCGTAACTAAGCCATAAACCAAAGACGGCGAAATAGGGTTCAAAGGGTAGATGGAACTATACGATCATATCGGAAAACTTCGTCATGGTACTGATGGTACAGGTAGGAGAAGGGTGGGGCAAAACGGACCAGTGTCCTCAATTTGAACTGGGACTTGCTTATAGGGGAGACCGGGGCAAAATGGGGCAACGGGGCAAGACGGGGTTTTTGGGCAAAACTAAATTTTCCAATAATTTTTGGATCGGACAGGGTGGCAAAACTGGGCACAAAAGCTTGATGTATCCGATAGGGCGAATTCCGGCATCCAAAAATTATTGGAAAATGACGTTTTGCCCCGTTGCCCCATTTTACTCCGCTCTACCCTACACGTCTCTCTGACCCGTTAATTTCCAACCATCAACCGAGCCACGGTTTTATTCGTTAAAGATGTATTGCTCGGCCGATTTAATCCGTGGGCACACTCGACGAAAAACCGGCATTGAAAGCTCCAGTGCTGAGGACGCGAATTTCCGGCGAAGAAGCAAGCTCATTAAAATTAAATTCCACTCGTTCTGTATCTCTGACTCTCTCAGACAGATAGTACGTATCGCCCCGTTTACGAGAAACTCTCCGTAACCTCTGGTGGAAGATAAAAAAAGAAATAAAAAACGGCCGTGTTTTTTTTTATCTCTCCCATTCCCTGAATCGTTCGCCCACTTTTCGTTCCAGCTCTCTCGTCTGCCGGAACTTTTTTTCTGCGATCCTGTTATTGGATCAACGAAAAAAGTTACGGTCACGTAAAAAAAAAAAAATTACGAGGCGAATGTCACAGTGTGGACGTTAAGTGACTTTGCACTCCTGTTTGCTAGAACCTTTGCCAGACGATGGATCTTCTTCTTAATCAGTTCGTAATCTAACTCGGCGCAAAGTTTAATCTATGAGATTTACAATTATTATGGCCCGTGCGTAAATATATGCTTTTTCTTCGACGGTAATGAGCATTTTTTTTTTCGATTAATAAACACAATTGGATACTAGTTATTAATATTATTGTTGTTAAATTAGAATTATTATGACCCGTGCATAAATATATGCTTTTTCTTCGTCGGTAATGAGCATTTTTTTCTCGATTAGTAAACACAATTGGATCCCAGTTATTAATATTATTGTTCTTGAAATTTGAATTATTATGACCCGTGCATAAATATATGTTTTTTTTCGACGGTAATGAGCATTTTTTTCTCGATTAATAAATACAATTGGATCCCAGTTATTAATATTATTGTTGTTGAAGTCAGAATTATTATTGTCAGTAACATTGATTACTCACCGAAATTATGTTTGAATACTGTTGTCGTCAAAATTGGAATAATCGGTCGAACTCGCGTTTGGATAATCGTTCAAAAATTCAAGAACCACTCCGTTCGTCCAGCCAAAGCCTGCCTGAACAATGTATTCACCGCCGCCGCCGAATTTCCCGGGATTTTCTGCATCGTACTGAAACACAAATGAAAAAGGGAATAACATTTTTAGAGTGGAATCTCGATTAAACGTAGTCGGGTTACAGTCGCGTTGATTGCACTGCGCTGAGGTTTTTTTTTGTTTTTATATATCAGGTCACATTCGACAACGAAGTATATTTTCTTGCAATACGTTTGTTTTATCTCCCTATTGATTGTTTTCCCATTCTTCGCAAAATAAAGCACAATAAGAGACGGGGCAGTATGGAACACCTTATTTATACATCTTTGTGTGTAGCAATTTAATATTCGTGCGAAGTTTATTTGAATTTCAATGTTCCCAGCCAAACTTTAGAGTTGTGTGTGTGTTTTTTTTTCACAACTATTATTAAAAAACTGGAGGGACTTTTCGTATCCAGTGAGACTCCAATCATAACATTTTCTATTTTCGATCACATAAATGTACACTGTAAAAAAGTGTTGTTTAAAAATTAATGAACAGTATTGGAAGCTTTTTTACATAAACGGCTTCTGAAATTTCAAACACATGTGCGTTGCAATTTTACAATAAAATTTGTATTTTTCATGAACATTTTTGTAAATTTTGCAGCAAAAGATTTGTAATTTTTTTACAATTTATTTTTACAGTGTAATGAAACTGTCACATTCGACAACGAACGACGCTTCGTTACCATTAGCTTGTTCTATCCCATTATGATTTTTTCATCCTTCGTAAAATAAAGCATAATAAGAAACGGGGCAAAACGGAACACCGTATATCACTCATACACCTTCGTGTATATTAATTAAATTTTCACGCTAAAAATATTCCCTGCTTGAAGCTTGTCAGCTAAATTTTAGTTAAATCTCCTAATTCACTCTCCGTATCTCGTGGTCCATCATTCACGGGAAATTTACTCGGCGCTCGAGCCCTCCTCGCTCGTCACGCTGAATTTTAATCAACGAGTGATTTTAAGTGCTTCATTGGGGAACGAGGAGCCGGAGGCCCGAGGTGTGCTCTGAGGGATGGTCGAAGCACCCTGGATAAATATGAGCGAGGGCGAAATTAAAGAATGGAGAGAGACCGGACGAGGAGATCTTCGATGTCTACGATCTGGCAACTTTCGTCGAGGAAACTTTCGTTTCTTTTTAAACCTTAACTTTGTACCCGACTTGGCTCCCGCACTTTATTGTTTTTTTTGGTTCGTTTTAACTTTTCTTTCAGCTCGTGCACGATACTCGGGAGTTACGTCCATTATCGTTGATACATCTTCTCGACGGCGAAGTGAAATTCAGAAGAGGGATCGTGCCTCATGGGGTTAGAGAGGTAGTGCCGTGTAGTCGATATCGCACTCGACCAGCAGTGACGTCATACTAGAAGTAGGGGAGAGCGGGGCAAAATGGCACACCGGGGCAAAAAGGGATGATGAGACAAAACGCAATTTTCCAATAACTTTTACACACACTGAGAAAAAAAATCGATTGCGTCAACAAAATGAGCGCTTACGGGTGGCGAAACAAATTTTTGGTTGATCGAACGAAATAATAGTCGTACTATGTAAAGAAACATTTGATTCGACGGCCGGTTGGTTCGATCAACGAAGTATTTCTTTTGATCAACCAAACATTTGTTTCGCTACCCGTAAGCACACATTTTGTTGACTCAATTAATTTTTTTTCTCTGTGCATTTTTCGCGGGCTGAAGGGGAGAGCGGGGCAAAATGGCACACCGGGACAAAAAGGGACGATGCGACAAAACGCTATTTTCCAATAACCTTGGGATGGTGGCGATGGTCGTACATGGGGCAAAATGGGATTGAAAATCCGGATGTATCGTTGGGACGAATTGGGGCATCCAAAAATTATTGGATAATTGAGTCTTGCCCTCACTGTCCCGTTTTGCCAATCCCTCCGGGATTTAAAATCCCGAAGATTGGTGATGTCTTTCCGGTAGAAAAATGAGATTTTAAATCCGGAAGTGACATATTTTCCTTTCTCAGACAGAATATTTTCGATAGGGGAGAGCGGGGCAAAATGAGGCAACGGGGCAAAACGGGGTTTTTGGGCAAAACTAAATTTTCCAATCATTTTTGGATCGGACAAGGTGGCAAAACTGGGCAGAAAAGCCTGATGTATGCGATAGGGTGAATTGCGGCATCCAAAAATTATTGGAAAATGACGTTTTGCCCCGTTGCCCCATTTTGCCCCGCTCTACCCTATATGTATTGTTGCCACTTATAAAAGCGTTCTGATTGGCTCTCGCACGAGCCTGGAACTGATGTACGACAAGCAACTTTGGTCGTGTTGCCATTTTAAGGTTTATGGTTTGGAGTATCGTGAGGTTGAGTAGCGCGTGTGACGATACATTGATATTTATCGCACTTCAATAAGAAAACAGTGTTTTAAAGGAAGACTCGCAGGTCAATAAGAAAACGGTGCATGAAGGAACAACATAAAAAAAAAACGGAGCACGACGATCTGGTGACGACAATTCACGGTGCCAAGAACATTAATTTTTGCATAATAATAATGTCAAAAAGTTATAAACGATTTGCTAAAAAAAATTGTTCAACAAACAATCAGTAAACTTTTTCCTTTTTCAAATGAATTCGTTGATTTTTCTAGACGCCTCATGAATTTTTTCAAAATTGTCTTACGTTTTTAATTTTCCGTTTTTGACATTTTTAACTGTTGGCACAATCGCCTCGAAACTTGTGTGTAAAATCAGATTTTCAAATCGAAGGTGATGTAATTCAGGTATCACGTCATTTCCAGTTTAAAAAAAAATCAGATTTTCAAATAGGAAGTGACGTATTTCCGATAAATCCATAGTCCATACGGTGAGCGCGAAGAGCGCGAGCCACAAAAATCTGCCAGTATAATTCTGAGATCTAAAGTGAAGCTACTGTGATCGGAAATATTTCACAAGACTTTACAGACAAAGTTGTTTCACATTATTCCGAAGAAATGCACTAAATTTCGTCCACTCGAGAAAACTTTGGATTGCCCCAGTATTTTTGTCGCTCTTTTATTAAATCGCACTGAAATTTCATTGATATAAATTAAGATTTTTTTATCGCTCTTTCATTAAATCGCATTGGAATTTCATTGATATAAACTAAGATTTTTGTATCGCTCTTTTATTAAATCACACTGAAATTTCATTGATACAAATTCAGATTTTTGTATCGCTCTTTTAATTTTAATATTTTATTGTTCCAATTCCACCGTATACCCTTTCGGGTTTTTACGGACCCCATCCCGATTCCCCCCTATCACTCCCTACCCGCACTCAGCTAAGCT
>JAPYZD010010563.1:0-15547 GCA_030522725.1 Ichneumoninae sp. B BG-2022a
GCAGAAAGCAGAAGCTGACTTGAGCAAGGAAAAAGCTCGATCAGAAAAAGCTGAGGCAGACTTATCCAAAGAACAACTTCGCGCTAGTAAAGCAGAAGCCGACCACGCTAAGGAGCAAAGCCGTGCTGAAAAAGAACAAGCTCGCGCTAACAAGGCAGAAGCTGATTTGCACAAAGAACAACTACGTGCACAGAAAGCAGAAGCTCGCGCTAACAGAGCAGAAGCTGACTTGAGCAAGGAAAAAGCTCGATCAGAAAAAGCTGAGGCAGACTTATCCAAAGAACATCTTCGCGCTAGTAAAGCAGAAGCTGACCACTCTAAGGAGCAAAGTCGTGCTGAAAAAGAAGAAGCTCGCGCTAACAAGGCAGAAGCTGATTTGCACAAAGAACAACTACGTGCACAGAAAGCAGAAGCTGACCATGCTAAGGAGAAAAGTCGTGCTGAAAAAGAACAAGCTCGCGCTAACAAAGCAGAAGCTGATTTGAGCAAGGTAAAATCTCGTTCAGAGAAAGCTGCAACGGACTTATCCAAAGAACAACTACGCGCTGATAAAGCAGAGGCTGATTTACATAAAGAACAACTACGCGCTGATAAAGCAGAGGCTGATTTACATAAAGAACAACTTCGCGCTGATAAAGCAGAGGCTGATTTACATAAAGAACAACTTCGCGCTGATAAAGCAGAAACTAACTCTATATCAGCGCAGAATAAAATCATGGCTTTACAAGCTAATTTGAGGGCTTCACGTAATGTCCTCAACAAATTAAAGATAAAACTTAGAATGTCTGAGAGAGACATTGAGAAAGTTCAATCAGATTTAAAGGGAGAGAGACTTCGTGTTGCAGATGCTGAAAATAAATTAAGAATTTTAGAGAAAGAGAAGATAAATCTTAAAAATAAAATTGATAATGCTGAGATTGAGAATCAAGCACCATCAGAAGATGATCAAAATGATAATCATGCAGTACCAATTGTATTAGGCTCAGTAGCAGGATTAATTGCCATGAGTGGTGGTATTTTGCTCGCATATTATTTTCGCAAACAAGATGCAGTACAAGCAATAGGTGAAGACTTCTGGTATGATGAAAACAATGAATTAGTACAAGGAAATGAACAATTAATAGCTTTTTAAAATCATAAATTTTTTTATTGCAAACCAACAATCTTTTCAAAGGCACAGATATTTATAGTACATGCATAAGCACCTGATATTCTCTTATAATGGCAGCTTGATATTAGTTGCAAGAATTTCCGACAAAATTCTTTATTGTATACTAGGAAGTTACATTGACGCAATGATCTATTTTGAGAAAATTTATACCGAGCGACAAAATTTTAAGGGATGAGAAAAATTACATGCAAACATGGCCCTTATCTATGGTGCTAAAAAAAAGTGATTGAGTATGCAAACTATGTCCAAAATGCGTCATTGTCTTCATCGTTCATTTTATTATTATTTTTTGGTAGGGAGGGTTGGAAGGAGGTAGGCTTTATTATTTGCTTTTTCTCACGCAAAGTTCTTCCATCATGCCTATGCTTTGCACGTTCGTTGTTTGGACAATCCTTGACTAAATGGTATGGAGAACTGCATATGTGACAACCGCCGCCCTTAGGGTATATGCCTGAATTTGTTGTGTGTGTAAATTACGCTTACCTGTTGTGTTCATTGGACACTGAGATGCGATGTGTCCTTTAGCTTGACAAACAAAACAAGATGCATACGGCAAACTACCGTCCTGCATTAAGTAACAGTGGCGCACAACTTACAGATTGACGGTCTTTCTTGCACTGTTTTAAAGAGTGCGTAGTATCACCACAATTAAAACAGAGACTTGATATTCCATTAGAATTTGATGTAACTTCCTTACTCAAAAGATTAAACTTGCAGCTCTCTAAAGTATGTCCTCGCTTTCTGCCTGGTGAAGACACGAATCTTGCAAAATCTTATTTCTTACAACAAAGACATTCCTTCCATCGTGCATTATCAAAATACGAGGTATTGCGTCTTGTTTTTGCTATATTTAAGCTTTTAACTTTTGACTTTCGCGTTTTTTCTAATGCAATCGAGCATTGAAGCTCTCCTTTCTCTGCACCTCGTAAACGTACTAATCTTGCGTACAATCTTTTCTTTCGAGGCTTGCTTAAACCGGGATTTTCCAATTCACTGATAGTCTTTTTCACGCATTTGCTTATGTCATCTTTTCCCCGATTTTCTGAATCCGCATTCGCTTTCCCGACGTCATCAGTTGCCAGCATACTTCAGGTCCACTGAAGGAACCTGATCTGTGGCGACTGTAGACAGAGATAATGCGTATATTCAGAATGCATATTTGATAGAGCATTAGTTATGATTATTCAATCACCTAATTTTCTCATTACAGTGACGTCATTGAAACGAAAGCAGTACTCAGAAATCATCAATGACATCCCTTAACAACAGATTGCACATGTGGTTGAAGCTTTTGATTATCGACCTAATATAAATTCTATGTAGGTTTTGTTGAAGTTCTCTGAATGATGCTCCTGGTCTACCAGATAGAGGCCAGCGCCAACAGGTCCGATGTGGCCCGACGCGCAGGCGACTCCTCTTAGCACGGCAACTATTGGTAGGTCAACGATGTGATATACTTTTATTGAAATCATAAATATTCATAATTATCAAAATAGTTTCCGATCCTACTACGCGTTATTTTCTGGTTAAAAGCTATAATAATGATAACATTGGACGCTCATTACAACATGCTGTATGGGCAACATCACAAAGAAATGAAAAAGTTTTTGCTGAGGCATATCAGGTATTTGATTGATGATTAAAAAGGAAAAATAATTCTTCACTAGACATCTGCATATGTCGTTTTGATATTTTCAGTAAATCATAGTTCTAGATTTTCCGGATTTGGTGTTATGACCTCAGCGTAAGCAAATTAACAGACATTTTAACATTTTAAAATATTTGTACAAATTTCTGGAAAAAATTTCTTGAAATTTAAAAAAAAAAATATCAATTTCATAAAGAAATATTAAAAAATATAATATTGTTTAAATTAATTAAACAGACCGGGTCAGTCATCAGTTCAAGGAAGAAACGTATTTTGTGGTCCTGATGGTAGTGCGTTTCCTGGAAAATTATTTTCTGTACATTGGATTACTAAGTGAGTCAAAAAAAAAAAAATTTTTGTTTTTCAGCTGTGATGTTTTCTTTCGAGATTCTGAACAAATCGCAAACAGTTATAATGATAATAAACCAGTTAAGGTTGGACGTGATGGTCAAGAAGTTGACCCGGTAGCAGGTCGTCAATTATGCTTGTTGATTGATTCTAAACAACCAGGGCATAGTAGACCAGCACCATTATTGTTAGAAAGGTTCGAATAAAAATAATATTTATGTATTTTTCATAGTACACCGGAAACGTCTTCAGCTAATACTGCTTTGCATCAATTAGCTATGGTGGCTCAATATCTCAAAAAAGAATCTAAGGTGAAAAAGGAAATAACTCAACAGGAAACAAATATACCAAATGAAGGTCAATCCATTCATGAAAATAATATTGAGCTAGCAACCACAGATGTATTATTGACTGAGGCACGTCAGTTGCCGCCAGAAAATTGGAATGTAAATTGGGTAGAAGAAGAACTTTATAAAAATCCGCACCTTGCTGTCTTTCCTATCGATCTTACGAAGTATAATGTATGAATCATTTGATAATTTCTCCTTCATTTAGAATTATCAAGAATATCTAAGAATTTATGACCTTTCTCGTCAGAAGATTGAAGAGCTTCGCATGAAAGTAATAAATATTATTTTGACTAATTTTCACCCAAGTTTTCTTAATACTCTTTCAGGGTCCTATACCTGAGCTCCCACCCTCTATGGCCCTTTCTCCTGAACAGTTGAAGAATTTTAGTGCTGACGTTGTTCTCGACCTCTTCGCGCGATCAATATCTCAAGAGGAAGCCGATCACGCCTTGCAAAACCTTACCTTTGGACGAGCAGACTTGTTGCGAGCGCTGTCAATCCACCCACCACAGCAGCAACTCCCGACCCCCTATAACAATGTAACACCTCCCCAATACCGCTACCCTAGTAGTACTCTCCCACCTTCACAACAGTTTTTTGCGGATCAGATCTTGATGTCCCACGACGAATTCAATGTGCCCTTGCATCGCCTTTCTCCGAGACAAAACGCCGCATTGCAGTCTATCTCCAGAGTGGCTCCAATTAGCGAGGACGCTGCAACTGCTGCGTATCCGTCTCGACGACGGTATATTTCAGATATTGAGCCGCCTCCGCCAACGCACTATCATTCCACTTATACTCCTGACGATAGGCGATCGGAGCAGCGTGCATTGCGCAGCGAAAGAGCAAAACGACACAGCGATAGTCTGGACCATCGGCAGGACAGACGTTCAAGAAGAAGAGTAATTGAAGATAGAGTAGGTAGAGACTATCGCAGAAGGTATTACGAGAAGTATGATCGGTCAGAAAGCCGCCGACGAGAAGATTTAAGAATAGCGGGAGGATTACGATCACGTCAACATTTATCATCACATAGAGAGAACTCCATTAATAAGAATTCCCGTATACGTTCAAACAGATAAATCATTTAGTTTAAAATTGTGTAGACACTTAATTCTCTGAAAGCTTAGATTATAATTTTCGAGATTACAATGCAATGTCTCTTGAAGTGATTTTTTTTCGCTATAAATATCCCGGCATACAAACAGGTGCACCATATCTAATAGCCACAGTTTTGGCGCCAGAACCTATGGATCACCAAGAGGATGATCCTCACGGCGATGATGAAATGAAGTTGCTTGTGAAAGTTCTAATTTACGAGAATGCGGTACAGCAGAGCGGAGCTAGCGCTCTCAATGATGAAGTACCCTGCTCAACAATCCTTGAAGCGTGGGTATCTAAGGGTGGAACTGTAGCTGAGTTAAAGGCGGTTCTAGAGTCGCAGGATCTATTACCGTCTACTTCTGAAAAATTTGATGTCGAAATCCGGTTGCAACCAACCTCGGCACCCTTAAATGACAACACAACAATATCTGAAGCCACAACTCAGGTGCATCTTTCAGTGCGGCCACGTAGCGAGACTCCATCCCCTCCAGCAGCTTTTTTAATTCGTGAGTAATTAATTTTTTTTGCATCGTCATATATTCTTAGCAGCAGCTGTGAGGTTACCAGAAAGGCGTCCGATTCCGCCGACCTCAAGTCCTGTCATGCCTCAAAATTTCTACATTCCTACAGCGACAAATAATCTAGCCTCTCAGTTAGAAGCTGCACAGCTCTTATTCCGCGACCCAAATGCTATGCAACAAATTATGTCCTCACGATTTATGCGAGCTATGATGGCAAGTCCTGATCTATTGCGATCAATAATTGACGCGAATCCTCAAATGCGTGAATTGCGAGAAAGAAATCCAGAACTGAATCATATACTCAACGACCCACAGGTACATTTATAGAAAGTGCATCATTATTATTAGCTTTTGAGGGAGTCGATGGAGGCTATTCAAAATCCTGGACTCATGAGAGAGATGGTTAATAACACCGATCGTGTTCTCAGAAATATTGATGCAGTCCCTGGTGTAAGCGATTGCAATATTATCGTTATATCTAATTATCAGGGTTTCAATGCTTTGCGCCGAGTTTACCAGTCTATTCAGGAGCCTATCTGGGATGCTGCAACAGCTGGCGTCGGTTCAGATGTGACTCAAAGTAGAACATACGACCTCCAAACTGATCGGGGACCAAATACCGCACCTCTGCCTAATCCTTGGTGTAAGTTCAATAAGGCAAACAATGATGACAACATAGTTTCAGCTACTCAAACCCCCGCATCCATGTCTGGTTCTCCGCCACTCACCTCCCTTCGTCCTTCCGTTAGTCATCCTCTTCTCTCAAACTCATCACATTCTCAATCTACTATACAAAATCCCGCAGCAGCAGCGCCAATGACCCACATAGAAGCAGCAGCAGCAGCACCAAATTTTGAATCTTCCGCTATCGATACAACATCAGTAATTCTAGATGATAGTGGTAATAATAATAAAAAGGAGTCAAAAACTGAATCTCCTGAGGCAACTACTAATATTAAAGGCAAATTTTCAGATGGCGGCAGCATTGCGGATGAATCTCCACCAGTAGAAGAATCAAAACCAGAGGAAGAGAAGGAGGAAGATATAAATGGAGAAAATAGTAGAACAACCAGCCCACCATTCCGATATCCCTATTTATTTCAGTCTGTTTTCCCCAGCCCTCACGGTTTAAGATCTTTGGGTGGATTAGGTTTACCTCATGGTTTTCATATAAGAGGTGTTGGTTCACGACAAAGCTCCTCCTCACAGAGAAGCAGTAATGAGCATATGTCTGAAAATGAAGAAACACCTAATAACAGTTTTAATAATAAAGCTAATCTCCCGCCCGACAAAAAATAAAAGTATTAAGTATTTTTTGTTATGTTGCTTGGTTGACTTAGATCACTACTACCTCGTTCTCTTTTAGGTCTTATCATACTTGCTGTTGTCTAAAAAAGAAAAAAAAAAAATTTGTTGATATTTGAATTACCTGAGTGATCCACAATCGAAAAGAATTACGTGTTATCTGCTTTCCGCTACTTTGAGCAATATCTCTTATTAATAATTCTATCTCTGTAGTATCAGCAGGAGGATCAAGATCCTCCAAGGCAGCTTGAAAATCATCAAGACCAATAAATCTAAATTTAAAAATGATTCTATTAAGAATATATATCACACCCATCTCCATCTTTATCAGTTAATTCAAATAAATCATCTGGTTGATAATTTATTTGATCTATTGATGATGCTTTTAATAATCCAATAAGAGCTAAAAATTCCTGATGATAATTTTTTTTTTTTTTTTTTTTTTTTTTTTTATAACATATAATATAATTTTAAGACTTACTCAGACGTTTTGTTTCAACACATCCATGATGTATAATTTTCCAACATTTATTTAATTCTTTACATGAAAGTTTTTCATCCTTTGTAAATGCATCAAATGATTCTTTATAAAATCTAATAAATTAATTTTTTTCTTTTTTTAAAAACACACTCTTGAGTATCAGGAGACATTGTGTCAAATAATCTTAAACCCTCCATTTTAAGAATATCTGGATGACCTTCAGGTTTAATTATAATATCAATCTGTTTAGCTGAACTTTTTTTTTTTAAAAAAAAAAATATACTCACTTTAAATGTTTTATAATCTGTTGTTTTCTACGTAATTGTTTTCGTCTAAAATATTCATCTGTCTAAATTTAATTTTTTCGATTTATAAAATACCTTTATGACTAATGATCTATCTACAAATAATTCTAGACAAGTACACTAAAATAATTATCATGAAAAAATTAGTTCTTACTGTTGTATATATACGCATTAATGAAGGCCTAATTCAAATTCTAAAAAAAACTTTTTTCTTACCAAAATATTAAGCAACTTCCGATTCCAAATAAAAGAGGCGTTATACCCAACCAATAAGATATTGGAGAAAATAAATTTCTTTTCCAATATGGAGTTGTTAACATTCGAATTAAAATTGTACAAAATACAACCTTTTTTTTTTTTTTTTTTTTATACTTACATTCAAAAAAAGAAGTAATTGAATTAATCGTAATAAAAAAGTAGGACCTTACAATAATTATTATATCTATTCTAATACCTTTAGCTCCAAAAAAAAATAAAGCTTGCTGACGACTATTTATATAAATTTTCAAAATTTCTTACTTAATATATTGAATACCTTGTATATATTTTTGAACAAAATTATTTTCAACTATAAAATCTTTATGATCTAATTAAAAAAAAAAAAAAAATTTTTTTTTTATATATATTACCAATTGGCGCGGGAGCTGGATAACTTCCTTCAGCTGCACTACCTACAGATAGCAGATAAAGTCGAACATCTCCAAGTGACGGTCGTAACTGTCTTTCAACTTTTCTTTTATAAATATATTAACTTTTTTAAGGACATACTTCAAAAATATTAAAATTCCTATGGTGAATGTTAGAATTGCTAAGGAGCATGCAATTGTAAATGCAGCTACAGCTATAGGAGGTAAATCAAGAGCGGGACGAATTAAAAATGTCATTATAAATAAAATTAGCCACGTAGTAAAGGGAATCTCAACAATCTAATTTTTTTTATTGTTTTTTTCTAAAATTTTACCTTAATTATATTTTCACTCATCTTGTCTGATCAGGATTTTTTTTTCTTTTTTTTAACTAACCATTAAGATATTTAGCAAATGGAAAAGATTCACGCTCCATTGGTACCGCAGGAAATGGTGTTACAGGATGCAAAAATCTCCAACGCTAAATTATTTATTAATAAATATTTTCAATCTCACAAAAATCCAAAATTTTGTATTCTCAATAGAACTATTGATATTTATTTTTCTAAATTATAATTATACCTCTTATCTGCTTCAAGTTGTGCTCTTCTATCATTAAAATCCTATTTAAACAGTATTAAATACAGTCTTATAATAATTATTTCTGTCTTACTTGACTTTCATAATGCTTCCATAGATTGCCTTGTCTTATAGCCATAAGCACTTGAAATATCACAACGATGATGAATAAAGTCATAACAACTTCATAAATATTATTTTAAAAAAAAAATTTACCGAAAATAAATATATGAATATCCTCAAATAATTCGAAAAGTATCGTTGGAGCTCGTTCTTTTGGTTCACCTTCTTCTTCAAGTTCAGCTTTTGCTGTTATTTCTATAATATCTTCGCCTATGAGTCGATCATTTATTCTCTAAACTATTGAATTCAAAATTATTAAACTTGCTTGAGTGATTCCAACCCTGACTCAATTGAGCCATACCATTAGCTTCTTACCGAGTTACAGCAAATAGTGTTAACGATATGAAACCAAGAACCTATTATGCTATAATTCAGTCTCAAGGCTACCATCATTTCGCGAAAAAGTGTATTGACCTGTTCTCTTATTATGACCGGCATCTTACAGTCTCAATTAGGGTATGTTGATGGTGTTGCTCTAATTTCTTCTTAATCCACTCGTGTGACAGCTCAAAAATGATTGTTAAAATGAGCACCACTACCACCATGGCGAGCTGTGAAGTTAGGATAAAAGCAACGCGCACTGACGCACAATTGCATTGTGCTCCACAGATGTATGACCATTGTGAGTAGCATACAGCTGTTCCCTTAACCGTATTGCTGCGACATCAGCTCTCCATAAGAGCTCTAGCAACTGCTGAAAGTGTTTTGAGGCTATCATTTTATCAGTGAAATGTTCAAGGGGGGCGTATACAGATAATTTCATAAATTATTGTTTTGCAAGATTATTTTACAATAAGACAGTGTCTATCTTATTAATGGGTTAGCCAGGTTCAGATTTGTCATGCTAGGCTAGAAGGAACGCTTGTCTTAACATGGATCATAAAGGTAAGCGCCAAGGTTAAAAGTTGATTTTGCGGCTTTTTCTTGACAACAGAGAAAGATCTGTCGGCGCCATGTGAATGCAGCAACCAAGCAGTGTCTAGCTCAATCAACCATGACGAGACAGCCGCAAATAGTTACGTAGACAAAAGTGATGCATTGACTGAAGTTGAAGCTCCCGGAGTGCAAAATGGTGATTCTTGTATCTGTGATGAGGATCTTTATGGATTGAAAGGCATTTTGAGGGTAGTTCATACAGGCGACGCAAATGTTAATATTATTTCCCTCGGAACGGATTTAACAACATTAGGTCTAGACCTTAACTCTCCTGAGTGAGTCTTCTTCACCCTTATAAATAACAGACCTCTATTTGCATCATTCGTGTCACCCTTGTTGGATCAGCAACCACCTAAAGAAGACATTGAGTGAGTAAATTCTATTACTCAATATTGTCAATGTCAGATTTTTTCTCCCTCCCTGTTACTACATGAATCCTCCGTCTCTCAAGGTGAGGTTTTGATTCAAAAACTATTGAGGTGTTGATTATGCGCCGTTGCTTGCATACGCAATAGAGCTCAACAAAACACCATCATCATTTGTCACTTACAGATGACTCACCTACAAAAATTCACCGCTGAAACTCTGTTTTATATGTTTTACACAATCGTCGGCGATACACTCCAGGGATTTGCAGCGGCAGAATTGTACAATCGCGGATGGGTATACCACTCCAATTGGCGTAAATGGTTTATAACTAATACTACGCAACTTGATCCTCAAAATGCTAGCAGTATGTGTATTTCGAGTATAATATAACTGTTGAAGGTGCAACAGAAGAGATTCTGCGAGCTGACGCAGGTTGGATTTACTTTGAGCCGGCTGTGTGGAAAAAAAAGTGAGAATAATCTTCCTTTATCTCAACTAGTCATCGCCGCCGCTGTGATCTTAACTATTGATCTGATTTTATGCTGTTTTTGCATCTGCAGAACATACATAGGTGAAATAGATTCATCTAAGTTTTTGAAAGTTGAGGTTTTACGTGATTTGCTAGACGAGCAGAAGCAACAACATGGCTTTCTAGGTGATCCACCCCAATTTCCATCAGAAGCACCACCAACCTGTCAAGAAACACGTCGCCCACCACAAGCAGCAGCAGCAACAGCAGCAGCAGCATTGGAAACCACACATAGCACTAGCATAGATTCTGGTGGCGGCGGTACGCATTCAAGCCTTGGAGAAAATACTCGCAGCAGAACTAATCATAATAGAATAATTATTTGATTTTGATAGATAAAAACAAGTAACTTCATTGTTTTAGTGTTGGCTGCTGTACTAGGTATATTTTTACGTGCTGCGATGACCGTAACGGTAAAAGGCAAAGCAAACTTGATAGTAGTAAATTTCCTTACATCCTTCGTGAGCGACTGTTGATAAGTATGCATCGCGGCACCGCTCTCCGAAGCCTCTCAGATTCTGATGGCTTGAGCGCGGTGTTCGGTGCATGCGATGACCGCACTCACGCAAGCCCAGAAGATTACCCATTAATGAGTCTGGTATCTGATATTGTCACGAATGACTTTTTACCTCATCACCAGATATCAGGAAACTTATATGATGATTCGCCAAAAAAGAAGAGGAATAATAAGCCAAAGAACTCAAGCAGCTGTTCGGTAAAATCTCAGGAAATGATTCGAGATACAAACTGCTTGACAGCCCCACCACCACCTCCTCCGCCACCAGTTTCAGTGAACGCCTGTAAGGCCATACCTGCTTCACTACAAAAACGAATCTCAAAAACTAAAATATGCATTCACAATTTGAGTGGTCGATGCACACGCGCTAATAAGTGCTCTTTCGCACACTCTATGAATGAACTCCGAGAACCTCCGGATCTCTATAAAACTCGCTTATGTATAAATTTTGTGAACGGAGGGGAATGCTCAAAAACATTTTGCAGGTAACATATAAAAAAAAAATTATATTTAATTAGTAATAAATAATGAGTATTAATAGTAATAAAATTTTTTTATTTAATCATTAATGATGATCGATGTTTGTCTTAAATTTGTTATAGATTCTAATTGAGACTAAGTAATCAGAATAATAAAATACATTTCAATTATAAAAGACAAAAAAAAGTTAAAAAGAATTGCAGCATAATAATAAAATAACAATGATTATAAAAATAATTTATGACAGTAATAAATAATTAAAAATAATATTTAATAAAATATTTTTTTTAATGATAATAAATAATTCTGTAATAATAAAATTAATTTTTTATTTCAGTTATGCACATGGTGAATCGGAGCTTCGTTGGACACCAGAATTTTATAAGACGTCTTTATGTCCATATTGGCATGGTATTGGGAAATTAGGTTGTTCTGCAGGACAAAAATGTCGTTGGGCTCATGGATTAAATGAAATAAGACAAAGATCAGCAGGTTCCGATCAAATTTCACCAACATTGTCTTCCTATTCTTCTCATTCTTTAACTAAATCTCAGAATAATAAATTACATAGCTCTATTGCAAAATTATCGACTTCGTTGGAACTTGCGAGGAGATTGAAACAATTAGAAGAAGATGAAGAAGAAGAAGATAAAGAAAATAATCCACAATTACACAAACAGTGGCAATCTCAACCGTCTTCATCAGAAAGTTTAATGGGTTTATTACAATCTGCCTCTTCTACTGAATTTGATTTTAATAATTCTGATTTTAATTATTCATATATTTCTAATTTACTTCACATTAATTCAGAATGTTGATTTATTGATGATTTATTTAAATGGTTAATATAGGATCATCGAATAATTTTTTTCAAAATTTTAAAAAAGTTTTTTTATATCAAGATTATTAACCGTATTTTTTATACGGTTGGAATAATAAGATGATAAAATCGTAATCATATTATTGTAATCCTAAGTAAAAAAAAAATTATATGTAATTGTAATTTTTATCATCGAAGTTTATTATATTATTATTTCAATTATTACTTACATTTTTATTTTTAATATTTTCGGGTAAATTTGGGAAATTTAATAACTTTCGAGTGTTAATTATACTAAAATATATATTATCTCTTTTTGCAATAATTTTTCCTAAAATACAAGCTTTTTGACTATCTTCATCATATTTATTATTATTTATATTTTTTTGTAATTTATTTTCAAATAAAACAACGCCTCTACTTCTAATTATAGAAGAACTTAAAATTCGAGTTATAGTTTCTTGTCCTACATAACAGCTTAAATAAATGAATAATTTTAGGACAAACCCTTTAGAATTATGTAAATAGCCAAGCCAGTCATAGTTCAGATTAGTAGGTAGAATATTATTTACTAGAAAACTTTCAATTAAATCAGCTTCTTCAATAATGCCCAATCCCAATCTCATTTGATTAAATTTCGACTATAAATATTAGATTTATAAATTTATTTTACCTCTAATAATTTATCGGTGTTTTTTTCAAAATAATCAAGATCTTGATTTGAAATAAAACAACGCCATCCTAAACGGTTATCACGAGGATCAATAAAAAAAAATGAACTTTTTATTGATTTAATTAAATTTTTAATTTCCTCATTATTTTCACTAATTAATTGGTAGGGTACAAAATTTGTTGAAATATCATCAATTAGTATATTTTTCCGAAGTTTACGTCTCTATTAAATTATGAAATCTATTAAACTTACTTTTAATAGATTTTGTAAATGTTCTGAGACTTTTAAATCGTGATCAATTATATATGTTGTTAAATTACTAAAATGACTAATTCAAAATTTTTTATTCACCTTGGATAAATAATAGCTTCGAAATTGATTGTTCCATTAGGCTTTAAAAATAGACTAGGTAAAGCAGTAATACCATCCTTCATATTTTGGGTGCATAAACCCTGCAAAAATCTAAAAAAAATTTCAGAAATAACTGTGCTTACGATGTTGCATCAATACCTGACAAACGTAATAAACTACGTTCTGTTAGCCGTGTCAGAAGCATCAGGTATACAATATTTTTTCAACAGCTTCATTCTAGGCATTGCGCATACTGCGTCAAAAGCGTAATGCTTCTTCTTTAAATTATTCGTGTTTCAATTTTTTGAAAATTTAAATTTTACAATTGCAAAATTTTCAATATAAATATCAACTTCGCAAGTGCAACGCTCAATTTCATTATTTATTTAACTCCCGCCATAAATGATCGCAAACTTGAAACGAGTTTGTAATTTTAAATAACAGGCAATAAAACTTAATACTAGCTTTCACGTAGAATTCGATTTACAAATTCGCAAGCCTCCATAATTAAACATAGCATTGCAAAATGGCGCCAATCGCTTTGTATATTTGCAATACAACTAAGTATGAAGTTTCTAACCGAATGCAAAATCAGATCTTATGATGCAAAATCTAATGCCTGCATGCCAAATTGAATGCTGAAATAAATGTAGTTTTAAGAACACTTTTATGCAATAATAAATATTTCTATGGAAAATAAAATTATCAGTAGAGAACTACTTTATCTTGCTCCGAAGTGGTTATTAAATAAGATATCAATATATTGATATGATTGCCACGAATAAAATGTGGTATAAAAAAGATAACAAATATGAATATATGGAAAATTTGATCGATGAAAATTGTTGTGATGCATCATTTACAATTGAGAATGGTGGTATTTGTTACATAAATCTAATATCACAAAATGAATCTTGCATAGTTGCTAAGATTTGGCAACAATTATGTGATGCATCAAATAAAATAGCTAATAACAATATTCTGAAATGGAGAGAATTGAATTACGATGAATTTCATTGTATGGATACTTTTTGTATGCATACATGGATTTCATTCTTACAAATTGCGACCATACCAAAACAAGAAGGACCATATTTAGAAGAACTTGAAGCATCCATAATTTTAGAGGCCTTCAAATTTTCAAAACAACCAATCAATAATTTTGTCGGTATTTTACAAAATGCAATCAATATTTCGCTCAAATATATTGATGAGAATAAATTTATTCAATCTACAAAACCATTAGAAGATATTTTGGGACATCTATTATATTTTTTTGATTATTTTACTGAAAAAATATCATGTTCAGAAAAATTAATAAATATATTAGATTTATTGAATCAACAATTATATAATCAAAATATTGATAAAGAACAATTAATGATTTTGTTTACACAAGTTAGTATTATTATAATACTTTATTGATTAGGTAAATCAAGAGCTTAATTTATTTCTCAAAGATTCTTCCCAAAAACCAGACTTTTATAATATGATAAATCAATTTAACAACATACATAAATGTCTATCTTCCGACTTCAAATGGACAGCAAAAATTGCAGCAAATGTTTTAAGGCTGGCAATTTGTTTAGGTTAGGACAGAAAAAAAAATATCTTTTTCAGAGAGTCCGTCTGTTATACAATCATGTATTTGTTTTCTCGCATATGATACAGAATTATGGATACCTGATATTCAGGATACTTTATTATTACGACGTTTGATTGAACTTAAGGCTATTTGTTTGACTCAACACTCTCCATCTTTAATTCGAGTCAGTAGAACAAGTAGCGGGGGAGTTCAAGTCGACACAGGATTCACTTTACATACAGATACAATAATGACTGAAACGAAAAGTCATGAAGACACAATAGCGCCTATTGATAGATTAGGTCCTAGAGGTGCAATAACTTCCAGAGATATGATAATGGGAAGGTCTGAAAATGTAAATAAAACAGAAAAAAAAACTCACAAAGAAGGTTATAATATAGAAAAGGAAATGATTAAAGAGGGAATAAATAGAGAAAAAATAAATGGATATATTTTAAAAAAATTTGAATCTCAGAAAAAAAAAATTAATGAAATAAATTTAATAAATAATTTTGTTGATCCAACCACAAAAAAATATTTATTACCTTTATCTCCACCTATACCTCAAGTTTTAGATAGGGTTCGTCAAAAAGTAGCAATAGAACAAAAATTGGGGCAAATACATTCATGGACAGATACTAAAAAAAATAATTCACATTTTAAGTCCCAAGCATTTGGGATAAATATAAATCCGAAAATATCAATAAAAAAAAAACCAATACTTCA
>JAPYZD010010567.1:0-14694 GCA_030522725.1 Ichneumoninae sp. B BG-2022a
CAAATTTTACTGTAAAATTGCAACGCACATGTGTTTCAAATTTCAGAAACGGTTTATGTAAAAAAGCTTCCAATACTGTTCATTAATTTTCAAACAAATCTTTTTTACAGTGTAACATTCTTTGGTTTTAATATATAACCGTGTGAAGGAGAGATTTTGAATTTTTTGTTTTTTAATAATCGAAATACGCTCTTTTGCAGGAAGGTGCCTTTGACGTGTGCAGCCTAGACAATGTCCGAAGATTCTGACTCCATATCAGAAGAACGAAGCTTGTTCCGTCCGTTCACGCGGGATTCCCTGTCTGCGATCGAGGCTCGCATCGCCGAAGAGCTTGCAAAGCAAAAGGAGCTCGAAGCTAAGAAGGCGCTAAGCGAGGTAAGCCTCCGAACGCACACTCGTTACGTTCGTTTTCGTATCATCTTTTGTGTTTTTTTTATTCCATACATTATATCCATACATAATTCCATCGTTTACTACTTCATTACGTCACACAGCGTCGTCTGTACTTGACGAAATTTAATAAATTCGCGTACCGTATTCGTCTTATCGCAACGGCGTTAATAATCAGCATTTGCTCTTTAATACGCGCAGTATATTTCGTGGACGGAACTTTGCCGCAGAGCGTACGGCAAAATTGTAACTTACGTATTTTAATAATCTGTGGACAGACGTAACTCTCGCTGGAGATTAGCTAATAGACCGTGCACTCGAGAGATAGAGCGAGGACTGCCCGTTTACTGGATGCTTCTTATTATTTTTAAAAAATGCTTAAAAAAAGTTCCATACGTTCACTGTAAAAAAAAGTTGTAAATTTAATTTATCGGGTTTGAAATTTTGCCCAAAAACTGATATATTCAATTTAATGTACAATTTAATGTGTGTCGTGAAAAAATAATATACTTTTTCATTGAAATTAAAGTAAATTACTAAAGGTAAAGTGTTTTCAATTTTCAATTTGTTTTCAGCTTTTCAATTTGTTTTCAATTTTCAATTTGTGTTCAATTTTCAGTTTGTTTTCAATTTTCATTTTGTTTTCAATTTTCAATTTGTTTTCAATTTTCAATGTGTTTTCAATTTTCAATTTGTTTTCAATTTTCAATTTGTTTTCAATGTTCAATTTGTTTTCAATTTTCAATCTGTTTTCAATTTTCAATTTGTTTTCAAGTTTCAATTTGTGTTCAATTTTCAATTTGTTTTCAATTTTCATTTTGTTTTCAATTTTCAATTTCTTTTCAATTTTCAATTTCTTTTCAATTTTCAATTTCTTTTCAATTTTCAATTTGTTCTCCATTTCCAATTTGTTTTCAATTTTCAATCTGTTTTCAATTTTCAATCTGTTTTCAATTTTCAATTTGTTTTCAAGTTTCAATTTATTAAACATTTTTTTAAATACTGAACATTAATTGTCAATTAAAGCATTCGCCACGTAACTATTTTAATGACCGGTATACAGACGTAACTCTCGCTGGAGATTAGCTAATAGACCGCGCACTCGAGAGGGAGAGAGCGAGGGTTGCGTATTATACACTGTTACGCTTAAATGTCTCGTGGGAGATAACGCGAGGTCACTGCAGCAGCGTGACCTATAAGCCGTTAGTAGGTAACTATGTGTCGTGTTCTAGTAGTCGTCGCGTTCTCGCTACAGGTTGCCCCGATAGCCCACTTTCGTCAACTCGATTTATTGATCCGACAACTTTTTTTCCAGGTGAAACTACCGAACCTTCGCGGAAATGGCAAATAATCCATTAAAAAAATAAAAAGAGAGAAGAAAAAAATTACAACGTTAAAATCACCGTTTTTGAGCAGATATGCGAAGCGAATTCGATGCTCTATGTAGCAAATGACGAAAAAAAAAATAAAAAAAATATCGGAGCTGCGTCGTTTGCACGGACGCTGAAATCCTTTCGGAAATTCCGTACTGCGATGTACTCTCGCGCTCCCCGAGCTGCTTATCGACGCGCAAAAAAAAAAAAAAATCGTTCCGTTATTTATTTTTTTCTTTGATTTTCCGCTAGTCCGGCTGCAGTCTCAGTGGCGACTCCGCAGTGCCCGGTCTCTCGTGCGCACATCGATTCACTCGTCTCCGAACGAAAGAGGCAAATATTTTCCTCGCGGCAAATGGCACACAGCAACAGTCTGATTTTTTTTTTTTACATCTTATCGTAGCGAGACAAAAAAAATTGTAGGTGAAATTCGCATGAGTCGACTTGTTTTCGATACGCGACTGACGTATTGTTTACAATTGGATTGTTTACAATTACAATTGGAGCCCATTGGATATGTAGTCTATACTTGATATTTGCAAGAAAAAAACGAAAAGAAAAAAAGAAAAATCGTATCGTCGTGTGTGGAAACTTAAGCCTGCTACTTTACTACCGCTGCCTCCATCCTCCGAAGAATTATCTATCAGTAATACATTATACATATCGAGTGCGTCATCGTACATACCATCATTGATTCGCTGCTGTCCCGGTGTTGAGTGTCTGCTTGACTATTATTATTAATTACTATTTATTTATTTATTTTTTTATTTAATTAATTGATTTTATCATAAATATATTGGCAATAGAGAAGTAGCTTTAAAACAATAATTCACTGTGTATATTACTACTACTGTGAAGCGATATATCCATAGTATATATCCGCGAGCTCTATGTAATGCAGTGTCATATTTATACTGTGCCTTGTGTCTCTATATCTTGTACGTGAATTCCTCTCTGTACCTCTACTACTACTTTGTTAACACTTACCTGTACTTTGCCGTGACCGATATCGCGATGGTCTCGAAAAAAAACCCTTTTTCGCCTTACCCCGTTCTCGGAGCTTTATCGAAGTCGTGCATATCGATTCATTTTCTTATATTCGCTGTAAAAAATAAATTGTAAATTTAATCTATGGGACTGGAAGTTTTTAATGGAAAAACTGGTACATTAAATTTAATTTACAATTGTGATGAAAAATTAATATACTTTTTATTTGAAATTAAAGTAAATTATTAAAAATAAAGTATTTCCAATGTTTTTTTAATATGTTGAACATACATTTTTCATCACAATTGTAGGTGTAATTTAATATACCAGTTTTTTTTGCATAAAAACTTTCACTACGAGTACATTAAATTTCGTACTAATTTTTCTTACAGCGTAATTCGATCCGTTATTAATGAGTCCCACAGCGTGTTTACTTGCGCTGTAAAAAATAATTGTAGATTTAATGTACCGGACTGGACGTTTTTATGCAAGAACTGTTACATTCAATTTAATGTACAATTGTGATGAAAAATTAATATACTTTTTCATTGAAATTCATTTTTCCTCACAATTACACATTATATTTAATATACCAGTTTTTGTATAAAAACGTTTTTATGCAAAAACTTTTACATTCAATTTATTGTACAATTGTAATGAAAAATTATACTTTTTAATTGAAATTAATTTTTCCTCACAATTACACATTATATTTAATATACCAGTTTTTGCATGAGAACGTCCAGTTCAGGACATTAAATTTCAAACGAAATTTTTTACAGTGTTCTTTCTGGAAATGTTCTCCCCCCCCCCCTCCCACCCAAATAAAATTCGGGCGTTCTCAATCATCTTTGCCTCTATTCATCCCTTTGCAGGAAACCCCTCGTAATCCTCCATAGAATCTCTTCAGAATATTCTGTCCATCCTAGAGCACCCCCCCCCCCCCTCCCCCGGTGATCAGTTGTATTTTCATTACTTGTCGAAAACAATTTCTCTCGCTATCTCTGTATGGTCTGTATGTGTGTAACTCTTTCCTCATTGTGCAATTACAGGGAGGTTATGGACGGAAGAAAAAGAAAAAAGAAGTAAGATGTTGTATCATGCTAAGTAATACCAGCTATATAATTCATACGAAAATCTTTGTTTTTTTTTTAATTAAATTTTTTTTTTTTCAATTTGTCACTGAATTTTATTTTTATTTTTTCACAGCATCTAAAAATAGCAGTATAGCGATTATTACACCGATCACGGAGGCTGCGATGTGTCGATGAATTTAATTCACGTGGGTTTCGTCGAATATCGGTAGCTTTTTCGAGAATTCGATTTTTGTTTTTTTTAACATGGAAAGAAAGTGAAAATTTTACTGATCGATACATTGCAGCGTCGCGTAAACACACACATATATACGCACACGATATAGTCAACTGTTTATGAAACAACAATAGCCCTCTAGAGCTTCCGGTGCTTCATGGATCGGCAATCTTATCACACGAACACACAAACACACAGCAAAAAAAAAAAAATAAAAAAAATTTAATTGAGTTTATATTTATTCAGCTGGAGATTAAAAAATATATATTGCTCGTGCTTTGCCTTACATTCTACGGCTCTTCTCTGAATATTTTCGCGACACGGATAATTTTTCCTGATTGGTGCGAAAAAAAAAAAGAAATTAGTAAATATCTTCCAAAATTTCCCGACCGAACCTCCACCTGACTTACCGATCTGTATGTAATATTTGTATTAAAAAAAATAGCGAGGTAAATATTACGAGGAGAGTGCAACTGCCGCAGCATTGGAACGCTTGATATTGCTTTTAGACCGTAGTACTATATGTTGAATGTTAAAATTAACCGCTGCTTGTTTGTTAGATTTTAATCACGCGTAGTAATTAATTGCAACGATGCGATGTAAAAAAAGCGAATGTCGCGAAACACACGCTATTGTAACTACTACACACGAGATATATTATTATGTTATAATAATAACTAGATTATAGTATATTACACAATAATCCTACATAGAGGATAGTCTGCACGCACAATGGCTCCAACAGAGAAATCCGTTAAAAATAAACGGATCTGTTCGTTTCGCTCACTCTAATTAGATCTAGATTATATACATATATATATATATAATAGTCGTGCGTACTAAATTAGTTAGCGTATTAGATGGAACATAGAACCGATTCCACCTATTGCATCGTGCTCTCTGATAATTCATCACCATCTATAAAATATTGTTTCTAATAGTTCTATATATATATATTTATAATGCCCGAACGACAATTCGCCCCAATTCACGCGGTGTCAGCCAACAATTGGATATTCGGATGTGTTCAAAAAATTGTATTTTTTGTTTTTATATTTTTTCTAATTCTCATTATTTTCAGCGGCGATTTTTCAAAATTAACTGTTCGACTGTTCAATTTCAGGATGGACGTTCACTCTAAAAATGTCCTTTCCATCTGTCACTTCGATTCGCGTTTCAACATTTTTTTCCCGTGTGACAATTCGACTAAAATTTTCACGGTGTTACCGAATAATTGGATATTTAGATGTACTCAAAAAATGTATTATTATTTTCAATTTTTATTCTAATTTTAATTATTTTCAGCAGCGATTTTTCAAAATTAATCGCTCGACTGTGTAATTTCAGGATGGACGTTCCCCCTAAAAATTTCCTTTCCATCCATCTCTCTATTTATCAATTTGATCCTCTCTTCAAAATTTTCCCCTCCGTACGACCATTCGCCTCGAATTCGCCCGGTGTTAGCGAACAATTGGGTATTCAGATCTATGAAAAAAATTGTATTATTATTTTTAATATTTTTCCAATTTTCATTATTTTCAGCTGAGATTTTTCAAAATTACTTGTTCGATTATCAAATTTCAGGATGGACGTCCGCCCCAAAAATTCCCTTACCATTCATCTCTCTATTTATCACTTTGATTCTCTCTTCAAAATTTTTCCCCGTTTTCCCCGTCATACGTGTTAGCGAACAATTGGGTATTCAGATCTATGAAAAAATGGTATTATTTTCAATCGTTTTCCAAAAATTTCATTATTTTCAGCCGTGATTTTTCAAAATTACTCGATTATCAAATTTCAGGATGGACATCCGCCCCAAAAATTCCCTTACCATTCATCTCTCTATTTATCACTTTGATTCTCTCTTCAAAATTTTTCCCCGCCATGCGTGTTACATGGTGGCCGCGGTCAGAGAATCAGGGAAATGTCAAGTAATTTCAAAATTGGTCAGGGAAAAAGTAAATTGTCGCCGAACCTTTTATAAATAAATTAGAAGTACATAGAAGGGAGCCTTAAAAAAGGCAACATTTTGAAGAAAAAAAATAGAATAAATGTTAATATAATAATTAGGAATTTTCATTTCGGTCATTAATTTTTTTGATTATAAGTCGTGAGAAGTTTGGTCAGGGAAAATTTTTAATTGGTCAGTGAGAAGTCAGGGAATTTTGTTAGCGAACAATTGGATATTCAGATCTATGAAAAAAAAATGGTATTATTATTTTTAATCGTTTTCCAAAAATTTCATCATTTTCAGCCGTGATTTTTCAAAATTACTCGATTATCAAATTTCAGGATGGACGTCCTACCTAAAAATTTCCTTTCCATCCATCTCCCTATCATTTTGATTCTCCCTTCAAAATTTTGTCCCCCATCCGATTCGGCGACGTAGACAGAAATCGGCCGCGACAAAGGTTGTTCACGATTGACCGGAACCCCATTGTGCACGACGGAGAGTGGAGAAACGTTTACTGGGTCGCAAAATTGGACGAGAGCGGTCAATGCCATTATTTGCTTTCGAATTGATGTTCCCATCCCTGTCCGAACCCCTCGCTCGTCGCACTCGCGTGCGTTTCGAAACTGCTCGGGACAAGTCCGAGCGGGGTGGCAACGTGAGTTTGAACTGTACATAATGTCACATTGAGTTGTTTCATCCCGTAGACCGCGCTGTTTTGCACCGAGCCCCAAGGCGGCAATTATAGCGGCATTATTACGCCGGCTACATTGACGACACTGTTTGTCAAAAAAAAAATATATATATATATTTTTTTTTTGAGAAATATTAATGGCTTTTACCGTTCCCACAGACCCGTTATGACGACGAAGACGAGGATGAGGGCCCACAGCCCGATCCGATGTTCGAACAAGGAGCGCCCATTCCGGTCCGACTGCACAACGACTTTCCCCCTGAGCTTGCCTCCACACCTCTCGAGGACATTGATACTTTCTACCACAATCAAAGAGTGAGAGACCTTTTTATTTTTTGAATTAAAATTAAAATTAAAATGTGACGAATGCAATGCATGCGAAAAGCATTTTTGTCTGAGGAGGATTAATGGTTTAGCGATTTTTATTCTTCTTTCTTTTTGTAAATTTTAGAGACGTTTTCATTTTTTAAATGATGTATTATTCATTTTTTTATATTCTAAATAAAAATAAAAATGTGGCGAATGCAATGCATGCGAAAAGCGTTTTTATAGCAGGACGGTTAGTGGTTTGTAACCTTGTTTTTCTTCTTTTTTTTGGTAACGCTTAGTAAGCTTTTCATTTAGTAAATTTCTAAATTATTTATTGTTTATTTTCGAAATAAAAAAAATATATGGCAAAACAATGCATGAAAAAGCGGTTTTGTCTAAGGACGATTAATGCTTTACAAGATTTTTTTTCGTCACCTTTAGTGATCTTTTCATTTTCTAAATTTCTAAATTATTTATTATTTTATTAATATTCACTTACTAAATAAAAATATGGTAAATACAATGCATGGAAAAGCGTTTTATTCAGGGGATGATTTATAGCTAATAAGATTTATTTTTAATATTTTTCGTGGATTAAAAAAATGTATTAACGAGTTTTTTTATTCGATGATTTCAGACGTTCGTGGTCATCAGCAAGGGGAAGGACATATACAGATTCTCTGCGACGGATGCGCTATGGATCCTCGACCCGTTCAATCCAATACGGCGTGTGGCGATCTATATTTTGGTTCATCAACTCTTTTCTGTGTTCATCATCACCACTATTTTGGTTAACTGCATACTCATGATCATGCCCACCACGCCCACCATCGAATCCACTGAGTACGTATTATTCGCTTACATGGAATATATTTATTTTAGACAAAAAAAAAGAGAAAACAAAAAATCCTTCGTTTTTCCGTGATAAAGAGCTATAAATTAATATGAGAGAAAATTTTTTAAAAATGATTGCCATTATGGGCTTCGATAATCGCTCAACGTATTTATAATCGACAGAAAAAAAATATGTACGCCGAGTAGAGCTAACGTAGATATAATGGAAAATTAACGAATTTATGCTTAAAAAAAAGAAAAAATAAGCCACTGTAGAGTGACTCGAATCGATTTGTTTTAATCTCGGAACATATATAGATTTTTCAAGTAACATTCTACGTGTTTATAGATGATACAGTACATAATTAGCACTGTGTGAACAATTATATTCTGTTGGTAAGTTTGTAACTAATCTGTTTAGAAGACATTAGTTGAGATTAGAGGGTCGATTTTTTGTTATTTTTTTTAATAATTAAAAAAAAATGTTAACTATTGATCTCACGTGAACAGCGACGAGCGAGTCGCCGCTTTTCACACTCGAGTCGAACATAAACGTGTGTGTATAGTTTTGTGTGTTGTCTACAAAAAAATTTTCATTTTTATTTTATTTTTGCAAACATTTGAATATTAGCGATTTTATAGAAAAATTGTCACACACTATTTTTATATCGGTATTTACAACATGAAACGAGCGGAGATAACATAAGACGAGATATTTATTATGCGAGAAAAAAAAAATACAAACATGACGAGAGCGTATAGTCGGTAAGGGAGCTTTTGATTCGGCGTAAATTTGTAATATAAAGCTGAGTGGTTTATTTATGGTTTCAGAGTGATATTTACGGGCATCTACACATTTGAGTCCGCCGTTAAGGTGATGGCGAGGGGTTTCATTCTGCAGCCTTTTACCTATCTTAGAGATGCATGGAATTGGCTCGACTTCGTAGTTATAGCTTTAGCGTGAGTAGTTAAACATATTCATTTCTTTATTAACGATGAGATTTATAAAAAAAAAATCGAGGAATATCCTTTACTTTGAAACCCTATTGTTATTATTATTATTAGTATTATTATTATTATTATTGTTATTAACTCAAAGTTATACCCGATACGTTAATCCCGATATTCATAATTTTAATAAGCGCAATTTGCATTTTTTTTTTATAACTCGGGTATTATTCGGCGTGAATCGAATTGGGTGAAAGAGTTACGGTGCGAATGTGCCAGTGAGATTGGGTCGTGTGAGTGCGATACAGGCAAATTTTTCAATCACCGTCTAGATCGTCTCAGTTCGAATACTACAGAAGGAACGAAAAAAAAATTAAAAAATATAAACATATTAATATCTAGTGTGATAATGCAGGAAACAACGTGTGCACGAGGAAGTCAAACAGTAAACAACGCAAATATATATTTATCACTGTTACAAGTCGATCATCTTTTGAATCGCATTGATCAGCCGATCGAATGGTATTTTTTGTCGTATCGTAATTTCATTTGAACACATATTGTATACCTGTTATTATCGCAATTTGCATGAGCAGCTAGGGTGGATTCGGTAAATCGATCATTTATCGTTTCGCATGTGAATTTGAAGTTATAACGTTGTTTCTTTCATTACCAAAAAAAACAAACAAAAAATACTAAAAGAAAAGCGAAAAGTAAAAGCAAAATTTCGTTGAACCGATTGTCGTTTCATACATTTCGTCCGCTCGAATTTATTATTGCGCTGTGATAAGTTATTCCGTTAAACGAATTATTTACAAACTTAATTTAATGGAAAAAAATAGGTAGACGAATAGACGTGATTAATTAGGCTACCATAAAGCACACTTACACACACACACAGACGTAGCGCACACATACGAACCCATCGATCATCACAAGCCGCATAGAAAAGAATTTAGTAGTGTTTATATCATAAATACCCATAGTTGCCTCGAATTACTATAAAAAAAGTGTAAGGAAAAAAAGCTAATAATCTCCCCACAACAATTACACAACGCAGATCTCATCGTAATCGTACTGAAATTTATATAGCGAGAAATTAACTATTATATCATATATATATATTTACTATACACTAGTGAGCGATCAATTTACCTTGGTATTGTCTGTAGATTAGTATATTTGCGTAAACATTGTTGGAATAGTCAAAACTATACTATATATTAATTGAGAATTAGGTACTTCGTTATAATTATTATCGATATATATATATATATATATATATTTTTCTATATATATATAGAGACGTAAACAAAAAATCATAAACCTATATCATGCATGCCGGATATAGTGAGAGTTTATTACCTATGATATTGAAACGAGATAATATAAAACGGGGATAAAAAAGATTTTAAAAAAATTATAAAATGAGAGTAAAAATAAGATCCGGTATATCATGGGTAGTAGCAGTAAGTAATGTCTATTATTCGACACTTGTTTCGTTGTATCATTTTTCAATTTTTTTTTTTCGTACAAAAAAGAAAAAAAACATTTTTATTTTTATTTTTTATTTACTTTTGCAATTCTTTTATTTTCGTATCACTGTAATGTGTGTGACGTTCGGGTGTATTGCAGTTATGTGACGATGGGCATAGATCTAGGCAACCTTGCCGCTCTCAGGACATTTCGAGTCCTCCGAGCCTTGAAGACTGTCGCTATTGTACCAGGTATGCTTAGTCAATAGAATGGTGTAGAGTGACCGACCGATGCATAGAATAGAACAACAATTGCCATAAAAATAATACATACATATACTATACAAATACTGACTTAGTTTTAACGCCAACTTGTTGCTCTGTTTTTCATATATATATTTATCGTCATAGAGTTCAGAAAAAAAAATGTGAACAGAGAAAAAAAAATCTTTGGAATTCGTGTGTCCGTTCGTGCGAGTCTTTGCCGCGCCGCGCGGCACAACAAAACGCCATCGACTCGTCTACATCAATATCTCGTTCTGTTCTTGTCCCGCAGGTCTGAAAACCATTGTCGGCGCTGTGATAGAGTCAGTAAAAAACCTGCGCGATGTGATAATCCTAACAATGTTCTCCCTCTCCGTCTTTGCGTTGATGGGCCTCCAGATTTATATGGGGGTGTTGACGCAAAAGTGTATAAAAAACTTTCCGGAAGACGGCTCGTGGGGAAATCTCACCGCCGAAAGCTGGGAGCGATTCGTTAGTAACGAAAGTGAGTCGGATTGGATTGTAACGACGGAGTATAGCGTTACGAAATTATCGAAATCGAAATATTATTTTTTTTTCTTGTTTGTTTGTTCATCCGACAGCTAATTGGTACGTCGATGACGGTGGTAACATGCCGCTGTGTGGAAACTCATCTGGAGCCGGGTGAGTAAATCGGCCCACAACTGCCCTCGTATGGGGAAGTGGGGTACAGTGGGTCACCATTTTTTTTGTCAATACTAATCTCATCTGAATAAACTAATAGAAAAAAATTACATTTGTAATTGTGTGGCTGTAAAACAAAATAGGAAATCGAATGGAGTTTTTATGCAAAAACTGGTACTAGTAAATTTAATTTACAATTATGATGAAAAATTAGGATACCTTTTCAGTGAAATTGAAGTAAATTATTAATAAAAATAAAGCGGTCCCAATGTTTTTAATACACTGAACATCAATTTTTCATTACAATTGTACAGGAAATTAATATACCAATTTTTGCATTAAAACTTCTGGTTCAATTTCATAGGCATTTTTTTTTACATTGGTTTCCAGTTAAAAATAATTATGGATTGAATGCATCAGAAGGTTTTATGCAAAAACTGGTACATTAAATTTAATGTACAATCGTGAAGAAAAATTAATCGACTTTTGCAGTGAAATTTAAAGCAAATCACCGCATTTAATAGTACATTTCGATACGAGTGCGAAAAAACTTTTTCTGACGAGTGTTGCAATCACACGAGTTCAGAAAACGTTTTTCGCACGAGTATCGAACAAAACGAACAAAATTTTATTTCATAAGGTGTGAAATAAAGTACTTTTATAATAAAAGTAAAATGAATTATTGAAAGTAAAGTATTTCAAATTTTTTAAATGTACTGAACATTAACACAACTTATACTTCATAACAATTGTTCATGAATCTTTCATAATTTATGTAGCTCGAACCTCTAAGATATCTCGTGCGGCTCACTGTGTCCCACTCTTCCCTCAATCTCCCAACTTTTGCATTACATTAAAGTTTAATCGAATTCTCAACTCCCACAGGTTGTGCGATCCCGGCTACACGTGTCTCCAAGGATACGGATCAAATCCAAACTACGGCTACACGAGCTTCGACACCTTCGGATGGGCCCTGTTATCGGCCTTTCGACTCATGACTCAGGACTACTGGGAGAACTTGTATCAGCTGGTCCTGAGATCCGCCGGCCCGTGGCACATGCTCTTCTTCATCGTCATCATATTTCTCGGCTCCTTCTACCTCGTGAATTTGATCCTCGCCATTGTCGCCATGTCGTACGACGAGTTGCAGAAGAAGGCGGAGGAGGAAGAGGCCGCCGAGGAGGAGGCCATAAGGGTTGGTTCCCGTTTTTCCGCTTCGTCATAGAGGAAGCTTTGTTTCGATGACAAAACAAAATTCGAGATTTCAATGCAACGTGTTCGGAATGTTCCAAAAGATCGGAAAATAGTTTTTGGAAACTATATACTCGAAAACCCTAGCAAGTTGATGGACTGCAAACGGACCGAAAAACGGACACGTCCGTTGGGGAACAAAACGGACCGTGAAAACGACAAAACGGACTGTAAATTTTTTGTTGGCGTTTGGTCTTTTTTCTGTTGCGGAAACCGAAAACGGACCGAACGTTTTTTTTCGAAAAATTTGTTTTGGTCTGTTTCCGGTTCCCACAACCGAAAAAGGACCAAGGTCTTATTTTTATTCTGTCCTTTCATTAAAAACAAAATTAAAAGCAAAACAAAAAAAAATGTTAACTTAGCCGGCAATTTTTATAAAAAACGTCCTCGGTTTCCGCAACCGAAAAAGGACCAATCCAAGCGTACGGTCCGTTTGACCGTTTTTGTGGTCCGTTTCGTTCCCCAACGGACGTGTCCGGTTTTTGGTCCGTCTTTAGTTTTTTTCCCTAAAAGCAGCCGTCCGTCAACTTGCTAGGGAAATTGAAACTCTTATAATCGGAGAACGGTTTGAGCTATTAAAAAATGTTTAAAGTTGATAGAGAGGTAAATCCTCAATATTTGGTCGATTTTCGAAAGTCATTAACATTTTATGTGGTTTGGAACTTTCCTAAAAAAAGTCTGTGCGTACGCTAGCTCTTAGCATTTTTGAGCTATCGGGCCAAAAAGTTGTACACAAAGGGACTATTATCGACCTATGATCCCTATTTGTTTAAATTTTATGGATTTATTAATTGCGCTTTTAATCCTACGAACAATTTGTATTTTCTTTCTGACGCGAGATTCTGTTTCAAATATTGAGCTAAGGGTAAAGTAAGTGGCAGATTCGTCAATACTGGGAAAATATAAGTCAGACGTGGCCCCGAAACGGCGAATAACTACAATTTTTGTAGGGAATCTTTGTAGTGAATATTTTTAAAATAGTTGATTTTTTTTGCATTTTTAAAAGCTTTTATAATTTTTTTCCAACAAAGCTTCCTGCACAAGGAAGCCAAATGATCGCGGAAAATGATTTATCATAGATTTCTTAAAATCTCAATTTTCTTTTTTTTATCCGCAATGCGGTCCACTCCGTACACGAATTTTTGTACGGAATCTTTGTAGTGAATATTTTTAAAATAGTTGATTTTTTTGCATTTTTAAAAGATTTTATTATTTTTTTCCAACAAAGCTTCCTGAACAAGGAAGCCAAATGATCGCGGAAAATGATTTATCATAGATTTGTTAAAATCTCGATTTTCTTTTTTTTTTTATCCGCAATGCGGTCCACTCCGTACACGAGTAAATTTTAATGTCCAGTTTTATAAATGTAATGCCATTGTAAGCTCAAAATTAAACCATTGTTTTCGTGCCTGTTGTCAGGAAGCCGAGGAAGCAGCATTGGCGAGAGAGAACAAGGCGTTGGCCCAGGCAGCCGCGAAGGAAGCGGCCGCGGCGGCCGCGGCAGCCGACCAGATAGTCAAGTCACCGTCGGACTTCTCTTGTCACAGCTACGAGCTCTTCGTCGAGCAGGAAAAGGGCAACGACGACAACAACAAGGAACGCATGAGCATCAGATCCGTCGAGTCTGTCAGCGAGCACAGAATCAAGCAGATAAACAACAATCACAGCAACGCTGCGAACAAAGTCCGCAAAGTCAGCGCTGTGAGTATCTCGAACCTAGATCTTCTGCGTTCTTTAAAAATGGTGTATTTTTTTTCTATTAAAATAACGATAAACGTAATTAACGAAATTAAAAAAAAAGATTGCCGGACTGATCCGACGCAAAAAATGCTACCGAACATCGCCATTGTTGAGACTGTGATCGATGATTGGCCTGCATTGATTTACTATCGATCGTGGCTTGATTTGTCGCTCTCACGCTTCTGTCCCCGTTTCGAAGTGTCGCGCGAGACGCTCGTGTCTGAGAAAGAAAATTCGACAACTCGATCGCTAGCTTCCATCTCGGGATATCGCGCTTTTGCCGCAATTATTACAGTTTGACAATCACTGTACGAAAAACATTGTACGAAATTTAAGGTAGTACTAGCGCAGTGACTGACACCGCCTAAGTTTGAGAGGAATACAAGAGAATTATAAACACTTCTTGATCGGATAAAAATCTGAAAAAAATCAAGCATGTGGAAGATGCTGATAAGATTGTTCGTCCATAATAATGATCCCAAAATGTTATTCGTTTCCTTTATG
>JAPYZD010010573.1:0-10402 GCA_030522725.1 Ichneumoninae sp. B BG-2022a
TTCAGAAAAATAAACGAATCATTTTCATTAAAAAAAAAGTTTTGTTGCCGGGTAATTTGTTAACCAATAAATTTTTTGATGAATTTGTTAATAACATTTGCAATTATTATTATGCAAATTAATCTTCTCAGTACCTTTGGTATACATGATTTTTTTTACATTTTTCCACAATCAAGAAGTACTTACAATTTTCTCTTATTGTTATCGAACTTATGCGAAGTCAGTGCGCAGCGAGACTCCCTCCTTAACTATCTACGCATATATATATATAGTTATGCAGTCGTTGAATGCGCGACCATATCGTGTATAGAGTTATAGCCGAGTGAAAGGGCTTCGCATGCGGGATGTGCGGAGGGAACGGAATACTGAGTTATGAAAGGGATGATCACGTGGCCGGGAATAGATGGTCGATCGGTTGAGCAGGGGTGCGTTGTTTGTACTGCCGAGGAAGAGCCAGTGCGGCTGGCGCCATACAACCGATCCCGATATCTCTCGATCGCTCTCACCTCGTTATATCATCGATTGGTACGACTTGCTGCGATTGTAACTCCGCAACTGCAGCTGCACACCCTCCACCTGATGCCATATTTCCATCGAGTTTGTCGAGCCGCCCGCGCGCACGTCCATTCGTCAATTCCGACTGTGTATACAACTATAGTTGGGTGTATAACCATCGTACGAATGTATGTATGTATGTACATATTCACGTCGAATGCGTACCTTCCACCGAGGAACGATTCGCATGACACGTTTATATGAAACTGCGCGGGTTATTTAAGCAACTAGTGTGCACATAACTCGCAAACAAGATGCGCACGCTTCGCTTCTGTTCCCCCGTCGGATAATGACTCCTGCCTAATTATTGGTCGCGAGGACCGACGGCGCTGATTTATTTTTAATAAATATATTTTGTCGAAACGTTTGTGATCTCTTGATTCTCGTCAAAAGATTATTAACGCTTTCATGGACACAGACTGAAAAAGAGATTCTCTTGCTGCCTGTCAAAAAAATGTTTGTTTAATTTCTATTCTACTTTTGATTCTTGAAATTTCATATGATATTGAAACGGCGACGGCAAGACTGTCGAAGTGACGTGTTATCAATCCCGTATTGAATTGTAAGAATTGGAGGCGGAATTGGGATAACAATTTTTTTTCTTTAACAGCCCGTAAACAAATTTTACTTCAGTCATAGATATTTTTTTTCATTGCAAGTTTTTTTTTTCTACATACATATGTATTGTGTGATAATTGTAAATCGATCTTAAACGGAGCATAGATATCAAACGAGCATCTCACTCATCCAAACGGAAATATGAAATCACTCTACATACTTGAAAGTATATTCTGGAATTTTTTAAGAAAAATCACACATGACGTATTGGCAAAAAAAAATATTTTTCTCTATTTTTCGTAGAAGTAGACGATTATTTCATTCAAAAAAATCTACAAAATTTTGTTTCCGAAAGTTCATTTGAAACTGCAACTTTAATGTCTCAAACGTTTTTTCGTACGATAATGGTTTTTAAGATATAGGGTTTTTTAAAAAACAGTTCAATTTTTCAATATCTCAAAAAAATATAACCCAAAAATTACATAAACTCCTTGTAAATAATAATGAATTGTGGTGAAATTATAACTGTTTTGGAGAGGCTTGAGTTTCACCCAATTATCGGTCCCAACGATCGACGTCGACGATTTATTTTCAACAAATATTTTGATCGAAACGGAAGATTAAAAGATAATTAAAATTTTTATGGACATAAACTGAAAAAAAGATTCCCTTGCCAAAAGATTAAAAAAATATTAAACATTAAAAAAGGATTAAAAAATTGTATGGCCCTAGATGTTTTTTACCCAGAATTGCGCAAAGAGGGTATAATAAACTTCAAGTGTACTTATCGGCTGGAAAATAAATGCACGGCATAAAAAAATTATGTCATTTTTCAGACTGACTCGGGCTCCCCTTGACTCGGACTTTATTTTTGTTCATGGGTTTTTCTTCCTATCCGGCATATTTACGAGGAAATATGCATCGCGAGTTCGCCAAGTAAAGTTTCACACCCGCGTTTGCACCGAAGAGATTTCCCGTATAGCCGAGTCGGAGTTAATACCCACAGAGCTGGATGGGCTGCAGGGCTTTACAATAGTCATCCTTAAATCCAGGAAACGTTATGTATATCATTTTCACTCTGTCCGCTGTTATTTTAACGAGCTCAGCTGCCGCGCGTACGTTACAAGTACATATAGATAACTACGTACGTACGCTAAAATAATAATGGCCGTGATACAAAGGGTCTGTGTACGTTTATTTTATGAAGAGAGCCTGGAAGAGCGATAAAGTCCAGTACACGCTCCGTGGATACGGAGAATATAAGATGGGCACGTATCTTACTCCCTCGCTCGCTCTCGTTCTGATCAGCGCAGTCCGAAGAAAAAAAAAAAAAAAACAGACTTCTCGGAATTCTCGCGCATGTATGGAGAACAGATTATGATTGAAGCGTGCGTGTTTCTTTCGTTACGTTTTAATCCAAATCTTTTACCATCTGGCGCGGTATTTGTTTTTCGTTGTAAGCGTATTCGCATACGTTGGTACATTATGATATTAAATATACTCGATTTCGGGCGCCGAGCTCTGAGCGCGCCCTTCAAATATGTACATTTTCGAGGCGTGCACATAATACCGTATATTTGTGATATTCATTTCTTTTCGTATGAAACCGTGATATCACTGAGTGCTGCGTTAATGAATTAACTTTTATTTTGTTGGAGAAAATTTGTGAAAGGAAAGTTTTTTTTTTAATTAGAAGGTTTTACGAATATACGAATGATATTATTATTTAAAAAGCACGATTTACAAATAAATAGATAAATTGCGATAAAGTTACTACGAAAATAAAACTGCTCGCGTTGAACCGATGTTTATTCAATTAAATCACCGCGATCGAATCGTGGGATGACTCGATGTCGCTCATTCCTTGCAGTATTCATTTCATTTTGCCTCGTATGAAACCATCGTATCAACGAATGCTACGTAATTAAATGAGGTTCTGTTTACTTCAAGCACAATTTATATTTAAAAATTGTAAACATTTCGAATGAATAGCTTCTACAAATATGTCCGGTTGTACTAATTATCATTAATTAATTATTAATCGATACCAATAAAAATTGGTTCACGTGCTGCGTTCATTGAAATTTTCTCCAAACAGACGTAACTAAAAATAAAAATACGACAAATCCCTACGAAGTTCATGTTGAAAATTTAAGCGGAACTGTTCACGTTAAAATGATATATATATAAGTTAACATAAAATCATCGTATTACCCAGTGCTACGTAATTACAGTAGCTTCTGTTTACTTCAAGCAAATTTTACATTTAAATTTGTTTTTAAATTTTAAAAATCCCAATTAATAGCTTTTACGAATATACCCAAGTGTACTTATTATTATTATTCGACGCAAATTAAAATTTGTATACGTGCAGCGTTCATCGAATTTTTCTCCAAACAGACGTAATTAAAAATAAAAAATCGATAAATCCCGATGAAGTTCTTGTTGAAAATTTAAACGAAACTGCTCGCGTTAAAACGATATATATTTAAAGTAACGTAAATCCATCCTATTACTGACTGCTGCGTAATTAAATCAGCTTCTGTTTACTTCAAGCAAATTTTATATTTAAATTTGTTTTTTAATTTAAAAAATTAAAATTAATAGCTTTTACGTATGTCCCCAAGTGTACGTATCATTATTATTCGATAGGAATTAAAATGTGTGCAAATGCCCCGTTCATCGAAATGTCCTCCAAAAACGCACAATTAAAACAAAAAATCTCTAAATCCCTCGAACTTCGCGTTAAAAATTTGAGGAAAACTGCTCGCGTTAAATCGATATATATTTAAATTAGCTTCAAAACATAAGTTGATTTTTTTTTTTGATATAAATTTTTTTAAATTAAAATTTACAGCTTCAACGAACATACCCGAGTGTACGTATCATTATTATTCGATAGGAATTAAAATTAGTGCAAGTCCCTCGCTCATCGAAATTTTCTCCAAAAATGCACAATTAAAAAGAAGAAATCTCTAAATCCCTACGAACATCGCGTTGAAAAAATGAGAGAAACGACTTGCGTTAAAACGATATATATTTAAGTTAACGCGATCGAATCACGAGATAACTCGACTGGCGTCACTCGTTTCTTCGGTAAACGAATTTCGTATCGAACTCCTGTCGATCTTCTCTCCTTGGCGTTCTTCTCGCCAGTCTCGCAGCCCCGGCGCGAGTGCCCGAGGCTACGTGTGTACATACGACGAGCACGCCGAGGACGTCGACCAGCGGAGCGCTGGCGCTGGCGAGGGCAACGTTCCGCTCGATAAATTAATCCAATCTTGACTCCCACGCGAACGCGCGATTCTCGTGCACTTCCTCTGCCGCTCGCCGCCTCCCACCCCCCCCCCCCCCCCCCCCCCCCCCCCCGCCCCTCCCCGCCCGCCCCTCGTTTCAAACTCGTGTGCCGCCAATTCTAAGCAACGAAGATTGAGCCCGTCGCATTTGTACCGTGCGCGGCGCCCGCTTGCTTGAAAAATTGGGAAATTCTATGCGATAGTTTGGGTATCTCGAAGCTCGAGCGTCCCTTTGCGATAGACGAGAAAAACGAGAGATACGGAATATAAGCGGCGTGACGAGAGTCACGTACGGCCACACCGCAGCCTCCGTCTCGCGTTCGGTTGATGGAGATTTCTTCTTGTTGGCCTTGTTGGCCTTGTCTGCCCGAAAAATCCTCGATATTCTTCTTCGAGAAAATATTAATGGAAAAATATTACAAACAAAAATTCGTCGATTGGTTAATTAAACTAAAAATTAATTGAGGGAAATTCGAAAGGTGAAATTTAGACTTTCGGAGATTGATGCGAAATACGTCACAGCCAGAAAAAAAATGTATTTTATTGCCACCGTTTATTTGGATTAAGTAACATATTTATTTAATTAAAATCAATTAAGTGAATTGTTACTTAAATTAAATAAATATTTATTTAAATTATGTAAATAGTTAATTAAATAAAATAAATAGTAGGACAAGAATTTTATTGATCAGAATATTTACATGAGTAAACGGGTGTACAGAGATTTTCTCGTTTGTGTTTTCCTTTGCCCAATGGGCCATCGACCGGAGTCCCTCAGCCCGCGTAGCTGCTAATTGTTTGTGTGACTGCGTTTATATGCGAGGAAGAGCGTAAGTGCGTTGGTGTTGCATATGATTTATTTTGGGACGATTAAATGCGACTGTGTTGTGGAGTATGTTCATAATTTCTATTATTGTGTGCGTCGGAAATTTGTGTTTGGGTCTTACATTGGCAGGTCGGTTGTTGCATTAAAATAAATATTTATTTAAATTAAATTAATATTTATTTTTATTAAATATATATTCATTTAAATCAAATAAATATTTTACATAATCCAAATAAACGGTGGCCGTCAAATAAATTTTTTTTGTGGGTGCACTTGCGGTTGGAAAATTTCATTTATTGATCGGAAGCGACGTAATACCGGAAATAGGTCACTTCCGGTTTGAAAATCTCATTTTCCGACCGGAACTGACATTACGCACGCTAAGGGTGCGTAAAACTGCCACTTTCGGACCGAGTGACATAAATCAGTTTTTTTACACACGGCGATAGTGCGCAGCGCTGTTGCGCACATCATTGTGCACAACTCACTTCGATGCACAGAACAGAACGAAAATATAATAATAGGGAAGGGCGACGCGTCGCACGCCGGTGCGTCGCTCAGTCGGTAACGGAAAACAGTAACGCTCTTATTTTATTCCTCAAACTCGGCAGCAAAAATGCTAATTAGCGCCCACCGCTCTAATTAGTTCCACGGCGAAAGCTGCTAATTTACTTTTGACAAGAAAGTTTTAGCACCCTCGAGAAGAAAAATGGTAATTACAGTCTTTCGTTACCGACCGGGTCCGCGCGCTGGAGGCAGAGGCGCACGTTTCGCATCTTCTCAAATCCCCGTCCCCTCCGCCGCGTCCAGTCACTTCCGATCGAGACATCTCGAATTATCGTAAAGTTCGAACAAGCACCGCACTGAATACGAAAACGATATATATATTTTTTTCACCTTCCCCCATAAATCGGTAGAAATACTTTGCGCCCTAACCACCCCTCTTATCCAACCTCGTATACGATCCTCCCCCGCCCCACTGAAAAGTCACGAGATAGAGAAAAACGTGCAGCTGCAGTCTGATGTTCTCTTTAATGGACTTGAGAATATACAAGTACGTACAGTCGAACTTTCCATAAGTTAAAAGTTGTCCCGCCTTTCCGCCCATCTAGCGTGACGCAAATCGAGCATTGAGTCTGTTGCACGGCAGCTCAAGAAGATGATGATAATTTGTCTCAGAATAAAATGATGATAATTTGTCTCGGAATAAAATTATAATAATTTATCTCAGAATAAAATGATGATAATTTGTCTCGGAATAAAATGATGATAATTTGTCTCGGAATAATATGATGATAATTTGTATCAGAATAAAAAGATAATAATTTATCTCAGAATAAAATGATGAAAATTTGTCTCAGAATAAAATGATGACAATTTGTCTCAGAATAAAAAGATAATAATTTGTCTCAGAATAAAATGATGATAATTTGTCTCAGAATAAAATGATGATAATTTGTCTCAGAATAAAAAGATGATAATTTGTCTCAGAATAATACGATGATAATTTGTATCAGAATAAAAAGATAATAATTTATCTCAGAATAAAGTGATGAAAATTTGTCTCAGAATAAAATGATGACAATTTGTCTCAGAATAAAAAGGTAATAATTTGTCTCAGAATAAAATGATGATAATTTGTCTCAGAATAAAAAGATGATAATTTGTCTCAGAATAAAAAGATAATAATTTGTCTCAGAATAAAATGATGAAATTTTGTCCCAGAATAAAAAGATGAAATTTTGTCTCAGAATAAAATGATGATAATTTGTCTCAGAATAAAAAGATAATAATTTGTCTCAGAATAAAATGATGAAATTTTGTCCCAGAATAAAAAGATGAAATTTTGTCCCAGAATAAAAATTCGACTGCATCATCGTCGTAAAAGCATGTTTTTACGCATGAAAATTTGGCGCGTATCGTGGCCATAAAACATGTCTTTTTCTCATGAAAATATTGACCTTATCGTGAGCCTAAAAAACATGTTTCTACTAATGAAAATTTCGACCGCATCGTCCGCGTAAAAACATGTTCTCCACTCATGAAAATTTTGACCGCATCGTCCGCGTAAAAACATATTTTCTATCACGAAAATTTCGACCATATCTTCGGCGTAGAAACATATTTTCTTTCATGAAAATTTTGAGCGTATCGTCGGCGAGTGTCGTGCCGAGGAAGGAGGCTTTCGCGGCAAAGCCGATGAGACGGGAAAATTGAGAAAGGATTCGATGAAGCGAGATCGGAGGGCAGTGCGGTTTTCTTTTTACCCGACCATTCGAAAGTGGAGAAAAGTCGTGCGGAACCCGACCCGACGAAGGCGAGTCCTTCCACATCATCCACAGTTACCGCGATCTCGGTCCAAGCGTCTGCGGATTTCCGAAGCGTTTCGTTGCGAGGTAGGTATGTGCAGTCTACACGGACAGACAGAGGGTTTCCGCGGAATAGCAGAGGGGGGGGGGGGCGGACGCATCGGAAGGCTCCCGGAGAGACGCGACCTGAAAAATTGATGCGCGTCGAGCGCCCAACGAAACTCCGAGGAGTAACGGGCTGTACAGACCGGCTGTGGCAGATTTCTCCGCAGCCTTTCTCTGGAATCTCGAAAGGAGATTCTCGAGGACGGCGACAAGTACTATACGCGAGAAAGGGTGCCATAAGCTATGGGAGGTTCGAGCTACCCGGGCTGTAGCGGCGAGCGGGGCATAACGGACCACCGAAGTAGATGAATATACTACATCGGGCCCTGGCCAGGACCTGACCAGAACCTCATCAGACCCCTTCCGGACATCGTTAGGAACTGTTATGATGCTCCAAAAATTTGTGACAGTATGAGGGGCAAAAGGTCTAGTTTTATCAATTTTTTGCTAGCAATTTTTTTTATATATATTTTTATATAACGATATGATATGATATAATGATATAATATGATATATAAAAATTCTAGCTATATTTTTCTTTTCTTTTTATGTATAAAAAAGCTAGCGATATTAAAAAAAATGTATTATACCTGACCAGAACCTCATCAGACCTTTTCCGGACCTCGTCAGGAATTATTATTATGCTCCAAAAATTTCTGACAGCATGAGGAGCAAAAGGTCTAGTTTTATCCATTTTTTGCTAGCAATTTTTGTTATATATATTTTTAATATATAAAAATTCTAGTTATATTTTAAAAAATATATTATACCTGACCAGAACCTCATCAGACCTTTTCCGGACCTCGTCAGGAACTATTATGATGCTCCAAAAATTGTCTATCAGTATGAGGGGCAAAAGGCCTAGTTTTATTAATTTTTTGCCAGCAATTTTTGTTATTTATATTTCTAATATATACAAATTCTAGCTATATTTTTTATTTTTTCATTTATAATATATACAAATGCTAGCGATATTTTAAAAAATATATTAAACCTGACTAGAACCTCATCAGACCTTTTCCGGACCTCGTCACGAACTATTATGATGCTCCAAAAATGTCTATCAGGATGAGGGGCAAAAGGTCTAGTTTTATAAATTTTTTGGTAGCAATTTTTTTACATATATTTTTAATATATAAAAATGCTAGCGACGTTTTTAAAAATATATTTTTCGCGAATAGTTATTTTCCGTGCCGGCTGCCCAATCTCAAACGGAAGACACTGGTCCGTCTCGCCCCGCCCTCCCCCCGTTCCCGTCTCCGCGGTCGAGGGAAGAAATCCCATGCACGCGAAGCTTTTCCACGTTGGAAAAGCTTCTCAACCCTTCGATATCTATATCTGTATCTGCGAACGTCCGTATAATCCCTTACGATAACCCGGAACGGCCGAACCGAGGATTGCGAAAGATTCTTCCAATGGCTCCGACATCTTCAGATTTCAAGCTTTGATTATCCCTTTTCTCTCTATCTATCTCCGTCTCTACCTCCTCCTTCCTCTTGAGGAACTTTCAAAACGGCCATCGTCACTTCTCGCGCCCCAGATCTGCCGGCCAAGATTGTTCCAACAAACGTATATACGCGATAGTCGCCGAGCGGCGTAAAGGAGAAAATATATATATAAGCTGTAATGTATGGAGGAGGAAAATCTGGCGCCCCGGAGGTGGCACGAGGCACCCGAGGAGATCCCTTCTCGCCCTTCCCTTCCGCCTTTACTCTTTCTCGTACGATCTTCCTTCCGGATCTTATTCCGCTGGAAAACTCGCGGGAGGGTTGAAAGTGCTGAGAAGCGCATACATATGTATACATGCACCTATAGTCCAGCGATCTCCGGGCCATCCCAAAGATACCCGGGAACGCTTAAGCTACGGCTCACCGATTCGTACTCCCGATATGTGCGAGGGCTTACCCTCTCCGGAGGATCCGAGCCGGGTCACTCTTTTTTTCCCCTCCCCGGCTCGAGGAGCTACTGCGAGCAATGAAATAAAAGTGGAGAATCGAACCGAGATATAAAATTTCTGTTCCACCGCGATTCCGGTCGAGCCATGCGGGCACAGACGTCTGGTTATACATGAAACGTTTATGTTTCATGGAGAAAAAGAAAGGCTGGTGAGGTAAGAAACCAAGTACGGGTATGTGTCTCTGTTTCGGGGGCCTTTATCGTATTTCATGAGATCATTTTTTGTTGGAAGGGTACGTGCTTCCTTTGGAGGTACATTTGATATTAGGGTCGGTTGTTTGTTTGTTTGTTCATTCTCGGTCGATTAATCAACGAGCAGCTTGGACGGTCTCGGATGGACTACTTTTAGGTGGCCATCCGAGATGAACCACTTTTAGGCGGTTATTCGAGATGAACCACTTTTAGGCGGTCATCCGAGATGAACCACTTTTAGATGGTCATCCGAGATGAACCACTTTTAGGCGGTTATCCGAGATGGACCACTTTTAGGTGACTATCCGACATGGACTACTTTTAGGTGACCATCCGAGATGAACCACTTTTAGGCGGTTATCCGAGATGGACCTCTTTTAGGCGTTCATCCGAGATGGACCACTTTTAGGTGGCTATCCGAGATGGACTACTTTTAGGTGGCCATCCGAGATGGACCACTTTTAGGTGGCTATCCGACATGGACCACTTTTAGGTGGCCATCCGAAATGGACCGCTTTTAGGTGGCCATCCGAGATGGACCACTTTTAGGTGGCTATCCGAGATGGACCACTTTTAGGTGGTAATCCGCGATGAACCACTTTTAG
>JAPYZD010010591.1:0-10436 GCA_030522725.1 Ichneumoninae sp. B BG-2022a
TTTATTCTATTCCTCAGCGCTGATTACGAAACTATAACTCATTTTACTCTTTGCGTGGTATTTGATTCAGAAATTCAGATCAATTGGGATTGTGGGATTATGAAAAGTTTAATTTCAGAAAAATTGAAAATTTTCGAAATCCCAGAAAATTTAAATGATCGGATCATTTTTTACCAAATTTAATACGAAACATTGTACAGTGTTAGTCCATTCCCGTGCCAAATTTAAGCTCGATACCTCCATGTTTACTCAAATTAGACGGTTTTTGGTAATTTTAGAAAATAATCAAAATTTCATAAAATCTGATCCCTTCGGTAGATTTCGGCCAAATTCAATACCGAAGGTCTTTGATAAAAATACTATATTCGTGTGCAGTTTTATGATGATAGCTAAGAATTTACGAAAGTTAGAGCTACCACAGACTTTTTTCAAAAATTTCCAATTCCCGTAAAATCCCGAAACGGGTCGCAATCTTTATGAAAATTATATCGAAGGAGGAGACGTGACCACTCTACTAGTGTACAAAATTTGAACCCGGTATCCCAAGCCGTTTCGGAGTTATAGTCGTTCTAAGCGATGCACGCTGTCACACACATACACACATACACACACATAGACACATACATCCGGACGCCAGCTAAAAATCATATTTCTCGACGTTTTCGACCATTTTTAGTACGCTGACATTAAAACATGGAAAAAAAAATTTCACGAAAACATAGCTTCCTCTATGAGGAAGCAAAACGGTTAAAAGGCAAAAATGTTCGGTACATATTTTCGTCGAATTTGTTCTTTCAATTTCGCATATACGAGAGCATCCCGGGAGAGGAGGAACGAGACTATACATACATACATATCATCTACTTTGACTTCCGGTCCGCTGCTCGCAACCTCTCGCGGCTGCAATAGCATAGACAGTGTGCGCACGGGTGGAGTCGCCAGCTATATATTTGCGAAAGCTTCGGATAGCTGAAACTCCGGTAGGGGTTGGATAGAAAGCTAGAGGTATGGAATAACAGTCGTAAATGTTTAGAGCTCGCACGCGAACGCGATGTTGTACGGTAGATGCACGTTCCCGTTGCATCTATCCGAACTGCAGTTGGAGACTCGCCCTCTCGTCTCTCGGTTCCTCTCTCCCGGGCTGGGAAGGAGCTGTTTCTGTTTGTACTCTACGTAACAATCTATGTATATAGCGGCCTCGCTTGGTCGACTCTCGTAGCAGTACGGAGTGGTAGTTGCTCCACTCTATCCTATGTAACGCTCATACACGACACCGGAGCGCGAGGGAAGATCATACAAGTCGTGTGTACGTACATATATCCGGACTGCGTGCAAGCGCGCAACGTTTGGTACTTAGCCAGATTTGACGACCTCTGGTTACCTCCGTATACGTAAATTAACGTGTCAACGTTATTCTCGTGATACGGACGACGAGAGGGATCCATACCCGCTTTCAAGATTCCATAACGACGTTTGCTGTGCATTTTTTATTCAACCTGTTTTCGATTCGAGTTTATGATGCGACTTGGGAGTCGCATCATAAAGAGCATCGCATCATGATCCGGACCTCTTGATTCGACTCTATCATGCGGCCTTCTTGATTCGACTTTGTGATTCGACTTTGTGATTCGACTCTCTTGATTAGACTCTTCTGATTCGACTCTTCTGATTCGACTCTCCTGATTCGACTCTCCTGATTCGACTCTCTTGATCCGACTCTTCTGATTCGACTCTCCTGATTCGACTCTCCTGATTCGACTCTCCTGATTCGACTCTCCTGATTCGACTCTCCTGATTCGACTCTTCGGATTCGACTCTCCTGATTCGACTCTTCGGATTCGACTCTCCTGTTTCGACTCTCCTGATTCGACTCTTCGGATTGGACTCTCCTGATTGGACTCTCCTGAATGGACTCTCCTGATTGGACTCTCCTGACTCGACTCTCCTGATTGAACTCTCCTGATTCGACTCTCCTGATTCGACTCTCCTGATTCTACTCTCCTGATTCGACTCTCTCACCAATTCAGATATTCTCTTCCACTATCATCGTCACTTTATCTAACTAAATTGTGCACGCAGCACATCCGCAATCTCGTCCGATATCACTGTACAGTTAGGCAACAACCATGGAATCTCAAGTGGAATCCCGTGAGCATGCACCAAGAAACAAAATTTGAGAAGTTGTCCCCGAACTGTCTCTCCCTCTCTCCCCCGCCGAATTGCCAAACTTTCCTTGTAGATAAGATAACAAACAGCCGCCACCTTTCATTGCGGTGCCAGAAAGACAGAGAGCGAGAGACACAGTGAGACACAGAGTATGAGAGATGAATTCTTGTACACGACGTCAAAGTCGACCCAACGCGTAAAGCTCGTCTTTGAGTTCTTTGTCGTCTATTTTCTCGTCGTACACGCCTCCGAGTACACACGTACGACACGCACATATCTATGCACCTCATTGTGTTCCCGTCTCTCCCCCGGCACGCCCGCCTCAGCAGCGAGTCACAATCCCACCCCATTCGGCACGAAAAACCTACGGGCGAGATTCGAGCAACCTTCTCTCTTATTATTTATTTTTTCTTCTGTCCCGCTCCACGCGGTGGTGGATTTGTACTGTTTCGCCAGAGGCTGACTCTCTCCCAGTGGCGCGCACCCTCGCAGTCCGCCCGCTCGACAACTGCTCGGGCTGAGGCAACCCTCCCTCGTCGTCGTCTTCCTCGTCGTTGCGTGCGCACCCACGCCGTACGGGACAAGAAAAACACGATGCCACGGGCTCCGGTTCAAACGCTATGGAATTCACGAGCTACCTCGCACGGTGATATGCATACATTCCACCCGAAGGAAAAGATATCATTTCAATATTTTCTGTCAACGAAGGTGAATCGCCCGGATGGAGCCGCCTCCGCCTCCTCACCGTTTTTCCACGACATCGCCGACTGCCTCGGCGATGCTCGCAACATACGGCCGACGTACTTCCGTGTACGACGTGTGTGCGCACATGCTATGACTGTATACCTTTCTGCAGTGCTCCGAGGCGTAATAACGGCTGGCTGGATGGGCGCAAAGGTTCGCTGCTGCTGTTGCTGCTATTGCCAGCGAGGTAAAAAAAGCCCACCGAAGAAAAGAGGGAAGGCGCGAAAATGTTGGATGTGTGGGTGTGTGTGGGTGGGAGGTGAGCGAGTGTGTATGTGTGAAAAATAACGCGCCCCGAGAGCGCTGATCTCATATTTCTCCCTGAAACTCCGTCGCCCACGCCACCGGAATTTTCGATTTAATTTCGTTCGGTGCAACGCGAGTTTCACCTTTTTTTTCTCCTCTTCGGCGCTTATTCTCGGGGTAAGGGTAGTCGACTTTTCGAAATGTTAATTTACGGCGGGGATGACAAAAAAAATTGAGAGAAAATTAAAAGTGGCGACGGGCGAGCGGACGCTGGGTGGGTCGCAGAGGAACCAAGCTTAAAGCGACTCGAGCCTTTCGTCGATCAGGGATTTAATTTTTTTTTTTTTTTTCGGGAAGAGACCCAAGTCTGTTCGATGTGCCAAAAATTCTGCCCTTTGAAATTTCCCAGTCCTGTCTATACAGTAAAAAAAAAACGAATAATATTTTTTAAAAACACGCATAACCAGCTTCTCTATAATTTGTTATATATAGAACAAATTATCATAGACACAACTCGACGCGTATTCGAGATTATAAACGTTGAGTGGATTCAATGCAGTGCAGAATAGCATACAGCTACAGCATTTTTACAGCAGACGACAAATAATCGCTAAGGCAATAGTAGATAATGTCGGCCGTCTGTCGATATTAGGGTGTTTCAAAAAAGGCATTATTTTTTAAATTTTCCTCCCACCTGTTTAAAGTACAGATTTCGATCTCAAATTGAACCTCACAAAGGCGTCGAGCAGGGACGTTCAACAAAATATTTTGTTGAACGTCCTAAAAAAATTAGTTAGTTCGACAACTTGTTGGGTAATTGCACGAAAATATTTTTGAGTCAATAAAATATTTTGTTCGACCAACAAAATATTTATTTGAACGTCCTTGCCCGAATCTCAGTTGATTCAACTATACTTTTTTATCAGTGCAGCGAAACGCTGATAACTCCCGTCTTTTTGCCCTAGCGGGCAGTCGGGAGTTAAAAAAATGACGATTTTAATTTTTTTTTTTGTTTTTCGTCTAAAGGGCAGTTTCTAAAAGTCGCGACTTCCACACCGGTAATTCGACAAGCCATCCGATACGGATTGATTGAAAGGGTGAGCAGCGGCTCACGAGCGCAGTCGCCCGCTTTATCGTAAATACGCCTCTGATCGATCAACGCGGCAAAAAGTGCCACGGCGAGGACGAGGACCGAGGATTACTCAATACCATCCCTGGCAGAACCCCGTCCCAGTCTCGTACATCCCATACGACAAAACCATCCACGACTTCTGACTGCATATACCAAACTGCTTCGAGCAGGCTCTGCCTCGCGGAACAGCCGGCCGGTCGGGCACGCTCTCGTACATACTGATCGGGTTCTTGGCGTCGACATTCGTGCATCTCACCCTCGACCCCGACCCTACGGACCTCGTAATGTTCTATCGATAAAGTCTTCCGCATGAATTTCAAGTTCCTACCACCGCGTGTGTATAAACGGATGCCCACCGGTCGCCCCGATGTACCGAAGACTATAATTCACCGAAATCACTTTTCTTCTTTTTTTTATAGTTCATTCAAGGCGAAACGAAAACTTTTCAGTTATACGTTTTGGATACTTTATTATTATTTTTTTTCTTCGGTACTTCGGCAATTCGAGAGAAACGTGCTTCGGTAAGACATGTACGGTAAGTCAGGGTGATATGCCATGTGCGTGATATGGGCAGCAGTGATATGTTTTAAGGGCGGAGTAAGGTATTAATTTTTTTTTTGCATTTTTTTAAATGAATGTATAATATCTCAAGAATATTGTATTAAAATTTCAAGTCGGTCGGAGCAAAATTAACGAATTATTTTCACGAAAAAAATTGGGTTACGGCGAAATTCGTTGACCAATTTTTTTTTTTAATGTTAATAACATTTTGGAATTATTATTATGCAAAATTAATCTTTTGAGTACCTTTAACATGCATGAATTTTTTTAGATTTTTATACAATCGAGAAGTGTTTTCAAACTTATGTGAAATGAGCGCTAAGCGACCAATCTTTTCGCGTTTTTCAAAGCGTCTTTCTGAAACTTGTCATGTTTGAAGTCCGTGTTCACGATAACTCAAAATCTACTTGTTTTGAAATCGTTTTGAAATTTTGCACAGTACTTCTTCACATAATTCACCAGGTATTGTCGAGAGCTTTTTTGTGTTTTTTAAAAAAATAATTACTAATTTTTCAACAACAAATAAGCCGACTTTTTTTTAGCGAAAATCGGTTTTTTGGCTCCCAAGTGCTACGAAAAATTGAAAAATCGAAAAAAAATCCTCTCGTCATTACCTCGAGAAACATCTCTTTTAACAAAAATCAAAATGCATTTTGATTTTTTTGTTTCACATGATTCTGTTGCGAGTTATGATGAACACCGCAAATCAACTTTTTTTCGTGGCGCCTCATTCGGAGATTCATTGTCACTCGCTCAGTTTTGAATATTTTGCAATGAAAATTTAGAAAAATGTTGTTCAAATGTTACATTATTATATGGAAATTTACTGAATAAACGAACACTATCTGTATCGCCAAAAAAAATTCTTATAAACATGCCTTTTTTTCACCGAAGTAACCTTACCCGTCCTTAACGTGACATACGAATGGCGCTGCCCTTTGCACAGTTTTCAGTATATGGGAATACAATATGATTGCACTGAAAATTGTATGATTGTACGATTGTATGAATTGTACACAGAAAAAAAAATATCATTGAATCAAGTAAAATTTTCTTGCGGGCTGCCAAAGAAGTAAAAACGTTGTTTCAATTCTACTCTGAATTCGTACAATTTCATACCGAAACGATAAAATATCACCTTGACAGTTTTGCCGTTGTTGTTTCAATATCATATGGAATTGTAAGGATTGAAAGTAGAATTGAAACAAACATTTTTTTCTTCGGCAGCCCGCAAGCGAATTTTTTTTCAGTATATGTGCGATATGACGTGTGGCCATAGCCGCCGCGATTTCCGGGTGATGTGACCAGCAAAACCGGTTTATTTCGAAAATTCTGAGTGAGTTATTTCAGTTCTATGTTTCTAGAGTTGGTCATGTCTAAAATTTAAAGGCTTTTTAATGTTAAACCTCCATTTTTTTATTGTTCAAAAAAGCATGGGCCCAACTACATAAAAAAGCATATAAGCCCAACTTACCCTATATTTTATTATAGAGGATAGCGATGCACCGTTCATTTCCATCGAGACAGTCGCGTCAATGCTCGTGGGGTTAACGCAAGGAGGATTTTAAGCCCGACGGTGAGATTTCTTTTCACGTTTTTTTTCACTTTTATATCGATATTTTTATGTAAATTTTTAAATTATGTCGAAAATTCTAAATGGATTACTTCAGTTCGATGTTTCCAAAGTTGATCATGACTAAAATTTAAAGACTTTTTAACGTTGAACCCCATTTTTTATTGTTCAAAAAAGCATGGCCATATGAGCCCAACTTGCACCACGTTCATTTCCATAGAGACAGCCACGTCAACGCTCGCGGGGTTAACGCAAGGAGGACTTTAATCCCGTCGGTGAGACTTCTTTTCTCGTATTTTTTTTCTCCATTTTTTTAACTCCTTCGCCATCCGTTCAGCGGAGAAGTTTCTTAATTGGGAAGCCTTCTTCTTTCGTCCATTCGGGATTCCCAGACGCGACACTCCGCGAAAATTTTTTTTTCTTCGCCTCTTTATCACGGGCTATCTCTCGAGAAAGCTTCTCCTAACGATTCCCGGTCCCGTCGAGCGTCCGCCCGACGGGACCGCGAACCTTCCTACGGTCGATCGGCCGAGCCTCCGGATAGCTCCATAAATCATTTTTTAATTTTTTTTTTCGGAGTTACGTATCACAGCGTCATTTGACCGGTTGATAGCGGTGACCGAAAAAATTTGGGGCTCCTCCGCATCGATTTCGGCGAATGACGGTGAAATGAGAAACGACTGTCTTGCCGTCTAATTTACAGGAAAACACGCAATTTGCGTCAACGCGCGGAGATCTGGAAAGATGAAAAGGCACCGTGAAGGCGATCTCGACGTGGGGTCTTCGGCATTGGCCAGCCGAATCCCAGCTACGTTTGGATCATCTCTCTAATTTTTTTTTGTATTTTATTTATTTTTTTTCCGGGAAGTTGCCTAATTGGAAGCTGTCGTGTGGTCGTGGTGCACGCATGCACACACATGTATACATGTGTACATGTGTGCAGTCGCTGTTCTCGAAGTGTCTAAATCTTGCCGGAGTCCCCCCCGTAGAGCTCGTTCTTTCGGGCCGATATTTTTTTCTTCTCCCACGTCCGTGTTTCTAGTGTGCGATGGGCCGGGCGGTCCGGAGATTAGAGAAAGGAATGAAAAAGAGAAAAAAAGAAGACACCAGGCCATGTCGAGATTTATCCATTAAGCGAGCCCTCCCGCTACATGCATCATCGTTACGCGTCATTAGCTACTGGATGGTGAACCATTAGATATCATTCGGTGATATGAACGTGACGTCTTTACCGGACTCTTTTCAACACCGCAACCTGGCACGTGGCTCGATTTTCTCGGTCAATACATTCGCAGCGAGTGGATCACGGGAAAAAATTACTGAGGGGCCCCCCTCCGTCGAATGTTCTATTTTTATGATAATCCCGATAACCGTTGCTTCATAGCTGCTACATTAGTTGGGCGAAACCATTAAGTGGTTGTCAATCAATCGATTGATTGATTGGATCAACATATTAATTCGTTGACCCAGCACAATAAATGGTTGGCCCAATACATTAAATGGTTCGACCAACACAATAAAATAGTTCGACCAACACAATAAAATAGTTGGACCAACACATCAAATAGTTGGAGTAACACATTAAATTGTTCGACCAATACATTAAACGGTTGGACCTACACATTAAATGGTTGGACCTACACATTAAATGGTTGGACCTACACATTAAATGGTTGGACCTACACAATAACTGGGTCGCCGTATACATTAGTTGATTATATCAATACATTGATTGATTCGACCAACACTTTGATTGATTCGACGAACACATTAAATAATTCGGGCAACACATGAATTGATTCGACCAACACATTAAATAATTCGGGCAACACATGAATTGATTCGACAAACACATTGATTGATTCGACCAACTCATGAATTGATTCGACCAACCCATTAATTGATTCGACGAACACATGAATTGATTCGACCAACACATGAATTGATTCGACGAACACATGAATTGATTCGATCAACCCATTAATTGATTCGACCAACCCATTAATTGATTCGACCAACCCATTAATTGATTCGACCAACACATTGATTGATTCGACCAACACATTGATTGATTCGCCCAACACATTAATTGATTCGACCAACTCATGAATTGATTCGACCAACCCATTAATTGATTCGACGAACTCATGAATTGATTCGACTAACACATGAATTGATTCGACTAACCCATTAATTGATTCGACCAACACATGAATTGATTCGCACAACACATCCATCGATTCGACCAACACATGAATTGATTCGCACAACACATCCATCGATTCGACCAACACATGAATTGATTCGCACAACACATCCATCGATTCGACCGACCCATTGATTGATTCGACTAACGCATTAATTGAATCGACAAACACATGCATTGATTCGACCAACACATTCATTGGTTGGCAATTAACCAACATTTTGGACCAACCAGTTGATTTGTTGATCCAACCATTTAATTTGTTACCTCAAGCAAATTAATCGCTTGGAGCGAATCGAATGTACAGTTAATCAGGCCGACTAATTATTGATCTCCGTGCCTTTATCACCAAAAGTTGGTCATTGATACAGCATCAATCAATCGCAATCGTTTTCGCCGAATAGCCCCCAAAAGAAGCGCATCGGAGCGGCAAACGCCCCAGATTAAAAAAAAAACAAAAAAACCGGGTGGCGAGCCTCAAGACGGCAGATGCACGCACGCCTGCTATATATCGTACGCCGAACAAATAAACGCAGTCGGGCATCGCTCCCGGTCCGCTCGGAGCGCGGATGCCGACAACGAGAGACCTCGCGATCCGAACGCCAACAAAACCTCTCGTAAATTCTCAGATTTTCACGATAAGCGACTCGGCAGTCGAGAAATAGCTCCGGAGAGCCCAGTTTTCTCGCGTACCCGCGGGAAACCAAAAACGAACGAGATAATGCGGAGATCTTCGGGGCGTGAAGGAAACCCAGAGACCGAGGAATCAAGCAGAGTTTCGCTCGTCCAAATATTTAGACGGATTTCTATCCCTCCGACAAATCCCCGCGCACCGCGGGGAAGACGTCGGAACACAATCGCCCTCCGCGAATCGATCGCCCTCCCGTCATATCCGGCTCAATATTATTCCCAACCATCCGGGCATATATCGTTTATTGTCTCAACCAGGCGAGGCGTCAAAACTTTATGATTGAATAGGCCGAGAACCGACAGATAAAATAGCACACACCGTGCATGTGTATCAAGGATTCATCACACATACATCACCAATTAAAAGTTCGATGCGATCTAAATTTCGGGAAGACGCGATGTGCGAAAATCTAGAAAAAAAAAATTGAAATTTTCAAATCGCTTTCTCATAAAAGCTGAAAATTGAAATCTTCATATCGCTTCTTCATAAAAGTTGAAAATTGAAATTCACAAAGCTTCCTCTATGAGGAAGCAAAAGTTGTACCGTTTATTAGATGAACGATTTTTTTCAGCCCTTCCTTAATAACTTGCTGACATTATTATTATGCAGAATCATTTATCTCCGCACCATGAAGACAGTTGATTTTTTTCAGATTTTCATACCACAAGAAGTTGTTTCAATTCTCACTAAATCTCACTTTTGGTTCTTAAGGAGGGAGTCTCGCTGCGCGCTGACTTCGCATAAATTCGACAACAATAAGAGAAAATTGTAAGTACTTCTTGATGGCGTAAAAATCTGGAAAAAATCATGTATACTAAAGGTACTGAGAAGATTAATTTTGCATAATAATAATTACAAAATGTCATAAATAAATTCATCAAAAAATTAATGGGTTAACCAATTAATCATAAAAATTAATTGGTTAATTTTTTCAGGTTTTTAAGTAATCGTTGATTTAAAATTTTTTTTATAGAACAAAAACCAACGATTGCTTAAAAATCTGAAAAAAATCGTACGGATTCAGAAAAATAAACGAATCATTTTCATAAAAAAAAAGTTTTGTTGCCGGGTAATTTGTTAACCAATTAATTTTTTGATGAATTTGTTAATAAGATTT
>JAPYZD010010592.1:0-11759 GCA_030522725.1 Ichneumoninae sp. B BG-2022a
CGAGGGTGAATGGTAAATTCATCAATGGAATGCTTCTTATATAATTTCTAGACGATGTCGTTCGGTTATTGGACGAGAGTCAATTTCATTTATCGAACGAAATTAACGTCGTATTGTCATCGATGCAATTCTGGCAGTGTCTGTATATACACGTATATATAGCGTTTTTAATAATTAACCTAAAAATTAGTTTGGATATTTTTGACTTATTTCTTATTTGGGACGATTTTTAATTCTTTTTTCGGGATCAATTTTTCTGACCGGGTGGTCCATATAGACACCATTGTGATTTGAAAAATTATTCATTGGCAAGTGTCTCGAGGGTGAATGGTAAATTCATCATTTCTAGACGATGTCGTTCCGTTATTAGACAGTGGTTGACGCTACTTCTTAAATAAAATAACTGTTGAATTATCGATAATAAAATTCTGCGATTGAGCGCGCTCCGGCCAGAAGGAACGATGCCGATAAACGGCAAATTATCTGGGCAGACTGTGCGCTCTCTCAATATCTCGATTCAATATTTTATAGGTCATTTCGACCGTACGACACCGTGGTCGATATTCAAACCGAAGAACCTACGTAATTATTCAATAGAAAATCGCCCGCATATCAAAGCCGTTATGCGGGCCGATTGTCTGACTTTTTTTGTTTTTCGATTTTATCTCTCCCGTTTCTACTCAAACTCGATAAACGTCGAGTTGTCTTCTCAACCGGAATAATCGTTAATTGACACTTTCATACCCGACGTACATCCGAATTCGGTAAAAAAATGAACAATGTTCAAAAATGACATCATTTAAAATTTTTTAAAATCTGGATAAATTTCACGAACAGCGGTGCATCGGAAAAATATGTCTCGAATACGATCTCAATATGAAATAAAAAAATTTAATTGCAAACATTTTTAAAGTAAGCCGAGTATTCTTTTTAAAAATCAGAATCAGATGTTTTTTTAAAAACAGATTTATAAAATGCAGCCCGATTGTCTGCCTTTTGTTTTTCTATTTTACTCCGGTTTCGCGGTGAATATTGTTCGCTGTTATATTTCGCCCATCTTTCTACTCACACTCGATAAGCGTCGAGTTTTTGTTCATTACTGAAATCGGTATTTTTAAATACCGATTTCTTTGCTTTCCAATGGCATCGCGGGAAAACCCAGGTGCCTATTATGATCTACAGCAAGGCATACACAAGAAGATGGATATGACAGAGTTGAAAAAGTCAGATAAAGAGGTAAAGAGGTTGAGTAAAAATTGAAAGTGCACAGAAAAAAAATTCACGAGCGCTCACTTCCATGTATTTTTTCGCCCCAAGCGCAGGTCCGACAAAGTGACGCGTGACGATGGAGTATTTTTTTAGTCGCTGAACCTGAACCGGTCAGCCGTTTTGCATAAAAGTCCAAGACGTTGGCGTTGAAAAAAGTTGAAAATTGAAATTTGCATATCACTTCGTCATAAAAGTTGAAAATTGAAATTTGCATAGGGTAAACGTGGGGAATATGGACTGGTCCATATATCATTGATTTACGTGTTAATCAAGGTGGGCCATATTCACCACTTTTACCCTATCGCTTTCTCATAATGATCCTTTATTCGTGAAGCTTCCTCTCTGAGGAAGCCAAAAATACAGACAATACTTCGTCATAGAAGAGGGTTCGCGAATAAAGGAACATTATGAGAAAAAGATATGCAAATTTCAATTTCTAACTTTTATGAGAAAGCGATATGAATATTTAAATAAAAATGTTTTTCAACGTTAACGTCGTGTTGGACTTTTACGCAAAACGGCTCGCCGATTCAGGATTAGCGCGTAAAAATACACAACGTCGCACCTTTTTTTCTTACACGGCTTATCTCACGCGGAGATTGCCCGTCGGAATAATAACATGCAAGACAAGCTGTCCTTCTCGAAAGTCCGAAAATGTCTGTCTTTAAATTTTAATCTTCGCTTAGAATTAACATTAAATACACTAAAAATAAATGAAAGATAAAAATCCCTATACAGTAGAACCTCGATTATCCGAACACCCATTATCCGAACCCTCTGTTATCTGAACTGCCGCTGGTTCGGATAAAGTTTCTATTATCCGAACAATTACGCGAAATTCTCATATTCTTACATTGTTGCGTGCCAATACATTGTTGCTCGCTATAAACAACAAGCCAATTCAATAACGCTCGAGCTCGCATAGACTCACACAGCGATACCATAAATGCACGCCAGTCGTATATACAGTATTTATGAGTTTCTCAGCCGAGCAAATACGCACGTATTCAAAATTTATTTTCGTTGATCTCGTAACTGGTCTCGTAGTTTAGGGCGTTATGGATTCAGCGTCGAGCCCTTCGACCTCTAAGCGTAAGCATAATGTACTTACGCCGGAAATAAATTAGAAACGCTTTCGAAGCTCGATAAGGGAGAGATGAGCACATTGTTAGTGGGCTCATATGATATTTGTAAGTTAACGATCTCTGACATTAAAAAAAATTTGCCTGCAATAAGACGTACAACTCTCTTGAGCCAAACGAAAACTGTGGATTTCGTGATGAAGGTTTGAAGTTATTTAAAATATGTGGGTATTGTAATTTTTTCGATATGTATCACGCTATATCGCTTAATACAGTTTGACTGTTCAGTTATCCGAATTTTCGTTGATCTGAACGAGCTCCGGTCCCAATTGGTTCGGGTAATCGAGGTTCTACTGTAATTTCAATTTTCAACTTTTTTATTACAATCGAATCAGATATAAAAAACAGCTCTTTCGTCGAAGCAGCAAGCAGCTCGCATTAAAGCGTTAAACGGCTGAACGAAGTCTCTGAAATATGATTTAATTCGTTCTTCTTTTTCAAATGAATTATTCAGCCCGAGATTCGACGTGTGCTCAGTGATTGAGCACACGTGATTGACAGAAGATTGAGACGCGCGCAACGATGTCACGACGTACAAAAATTTAATATGTTATGATTAGTTTAACTCCCGGCTCTGGAAGAGTAATCAACTCTTCTCCCTCGTCTTGCACGTGCACGCTATATTTTATATTCAGCGCTCACCGAACCCCTCGTTTTGCCATGCGATTAATAATTTACACACCGAATCGATCGTACGACTATGGAGAAGGTCGTGAATTAAGTTAGCGTGCTTGTCAATGGTGCAATTTTAGAAACTGTGCTGAAGCACTATTGAATAACGAGACGAAACTGTTTTACTAATTTAAGAAAAAATGCATCTGCGCTAAGTCTTCGGTGAATTTGATATTGAGATTTAAAGATGCATCAGACATAAATTCCCAACCAAAAATTTAATTTGTTCGAAATTTTCGTAGCTCTCGATATTCCAAAAATACAAAAAAAAATCTGCCGCTAGCGTGTCAAGAACTTTAATTTCATTTCGCATAATAATAATGCCAAAAAGTTATTAACAAACTATTTAGAGCATAAATGGTTTAAAGAGAAATTGGAAAACCTTTTATTTTCTTATTTTAAATAAATTGCTTAATTTTTTAGAATGCATATGATTTTTATTACATTTCAAATTTTGTTTTTCTTTCGAAAATTTTAAGTCCATGTAGAATCACGAATTTCGGATATGTTTCTGTGTCACAATTCCACAGCACACATAAAAAGTTTCGAAGCGATGGAGCCAACAGTTCCGTACTTATGGCCTTAAAAAAATGTCAAGCATGAAAAATGGAATTTAAAAAAGTGCTGAAAAAATTCATGCGGCTTCTAAAAAATGTAATGAATTAATTTCAAAAGTAAAAAAGGTTTAAAAGTGATTACATGTCGAACCATTTATTGTTCTTTACCAATTTGATAATAAATTCTTGATATTATTATTATTATTATGCAAAATCAATTATATTCGCACCTGTAATACAGTTGATTTTTTCAGATTTTTATACCATTAGAAAATGAATGAAAATGGCTGCGTCAGCAGTGTCACTGGTGGTCGTTCGACGTAACAGATACGTTTTTAAACTGCTTAAATTTTTACATTCGAAAACAGCTTCGCAACAAAAAAAATCCACAATTTATTATTGTTTTTATAACCTTTTTTTCACAAGATGTGCTTTTTGACTGTACAGTTTTTTTTTGCCTCACAGTGGAGTTAAGTCTTAGTCATCATGTTTGCCGAGTAAAAAACTTTTTACTCCGTATAGTGGAGTCAAGTGTGTCGAAAAAAATGCAATAAAAAAATCTTTGCCCATTCCAATTATCCAGAGTCTCGTGTAAATTTCAACCCGCCATAATGCGAAGGAAGTGGAGAAAGGCGGGTATATTTTCTTTTAAATAAAAACGAATGCATAAATAAAATTGTTAAATCACCAAACATGCTGATGATGATTTTTTTAAGGGTTGCGAACTTATGCTCTCTCTTACCACCACCATTGCCAGTGTCTGGTTCTGTGCTGTCAAGCGCCTGGCTCCCCATTGTTCTCGGCAGGTTGGTCGTGGAGGACGGAGTTGTTGTTGGCGTTCCTGCACAACAAACACCACATACCGCGTCCATCAAAACTAAGCGTCAAGTCTTTGCAAAAAAAAAAAAAAATGAAAAAGGCCAGCGATTAATCAGCGATAGTAATTCACACAGCGGGGCACGATATAATTGTCTGATATCGTTGTTATTGTTGCTCGGCTATTATTACTGCTCAGTTACTAAATTAATTGCATTTCCGATTTTTTACACTGGTGGGGGAAAACCAGAAACCCTCTCAGGCTGCTCTCCATCCATTCTCATCCTCCGGAGGCGGAGAGAGTTCGTCTTAGTATATCGGAGTTGGTAATGCGCTTATATCGCATCAAAGCCGCGACGATTTCCCGCACGATAATGGGATGTAGCTTTCTGCGTTATACGTCAAAATTATTTAACATTGAAACATGAGATTCGAATTATTGCAGACATTACACCGACTTCGATCAAACTTCAGATTAGGTCAAATTAAATGTACATTTACGAGATGCAAGCTTCTTTTTGAATATCCTTGTTCAGTTATTTGAGGCAAAAAATGTGTAGTATTAAGTTTCCTCAGCAATATTAATTTATTAGTGCGAAAAACAATTATCTTTCAATGTGTTCCCTAAAATTGACCGACTCTCCCATTAAGCTATAATAGCTTGGCTTACAGTCCCGTTCGTCAGTAACGATATTTTACCGGTAAAGTTATTAGGTCGTTATTGAACATAAAATGAAACAAAAATCAATTCCGTGCACAAAAATCTAATTATTTGCCTAAGATCGACGGACCCTCCCCTAAAGCTAGAAAAGCTTAGCCGACTGCAAAGTTTGCCAGTAACGATATTTTACATTCATAGCGGATTTGCAAGTAATTATACCAGTAAAGTAATTAGGTCGTTATTGAATTTAATATAACAGAAAAATCGATTTTGGGTAAAAAAACAATTTATTACCAAAAAACCGTCGAACCCTCCCCTTAAGCCAGAACAGCTTGCCTGACTGTAACGTTCGCCATTAACGATATTTTAGGCTCATAGCGGATTCGAAAGTAATTATACCGATAAGTTAATTAGGTCGTTATTGAATACAATATGAAACTCTGAACAACTAATTGTTTCGACGTCAAAACATTATACTTTGAGGGGGGAGCGGGACGGGTAACAACAACAATAACCCAGTTTGGTAGTTAATTGGACGTTAATACAAACAGAGATTCGTCGAGAGGTAGAGAGCCCTGGTCGCATCAACGAACGTAAATACGTTAAGTACACGTAGGTATACTACGGCAGACTCTAGCCTGTACAACACAAGCGACGGCCCCTGAGAGTAACGAGGAACTCTGCTCGGGGGGGAGGGGGGGGGGGGGGGGGGGGGTAGAGGGAGGGGGGGACGCGGGGGGGGTGGGCTGGGGGGGGGGGGAGAGGCGTCGGATTTGCTATGCGGCGAGTTAACGGTGAACCGCCACCAACTTTAAATATTAGAGTAACGGTGAACCTATGTCACGGCGGCATGTACAGTCTTACGAAACAGTCCGAATCCTTGAATCGCTCAAAGGGCTCTTTGGCAGTAGCCTCTGACAGTAACGAGGATCTATTGACCCTCTCGAAACTTCCTGTTGTTTGCGTATGAAAACGTCGAGAAATGGGTTTTAATGTTCCCCCCTAAGATCTTTAAAGATCGAAAAAGATCTTCAAAGATCTATAAAGATCTATAAAGATCTTAAAAAAAAAATCTTCAAATATCTGTGAAGATCTTCAAAGATCTCCAAAGATCTTCAATGATCTACAAACATTTTTAAAGATTTTCAAGGATCTACAAATCTATAACGATCTACAAAGATCTTCAAAGATCTATGCGATGTCTCGACACAAAAACTTTCTGGCGTCGAAAGAGAATAAATTTCATTGTAGATACAAAGATCTTTAAAGATCTACAGAAATTTGAGAGATCTATGAAGATCTACAAAAATCTTCAAAGATCTGTAATGATCAACAAAAATCTTCAAAAAACAATTATGAGTTCCAAAAATCTTCACACATCTATAATGATCTACAAAAATCTTCAAAGATTTGCAAGGTTCTGCAATAATCTACAACGATATACAAAGATCTTCGAAGATCTATGCGATTAATCTTTAACGACAAAAAAAGCTTCTGGTTTCGAGAGAGAGTTAACATCGTTGTAGATACAAAATAATTGGAAGAAGCCTCCCCGTTCGCGGCTCGATAAATGTCCGATGATTAATTAAAGAAAATGTCGATACATAAAATTTGATCAACCGAACGATTATCACTGATCATGCAGTATCATCGAAGTGCAATTTGTTTCCCAAGGGGGGGCGTATATCGATTCCGATGAACATCGACGCTGTAACACATGCTCTCACACTTACCATTGACATATCCGATGTCGCTGGGAGCCTCTCGTTTATTCGCAATATCTATTTTCCCTCGCTCGTACCCAGACGGCGAGACCTCGCCGTCTCGCTCCCGTAAACTAATCGGGGAACACGTGTACATTCGATTTGCCTAGACTAATTAATTTCTTGTGCACACTTACCGATGATACGAGCCGCGTGCGGTAAACGGGGAGGGCGCCGAGATATTGGCTTAACGTCGAAGTTCGTGTATCATATCGTTACGTACGTGTATCGCGCGAGTTACGAGCATACGTGTCGTAAATCAATAGGTAAATTCAATAACAAATAAATAAATATATAAATAAATAAATAAACAAATAAATAAATATATAAATAAATAAATAAACAAATAAATAAATATATAAATAAATAAATAAACAAATAAATAAATATATAAATAAATAAACAAATAAATAAATAAATAATTTTTTTTATATAAAAATGTTCACCGACCTGGGTAGTACACGAGTTCCTGAGGTATGTGATAATCGACTTTGGGTATTCCGAGAGTACACTTGATGAGAGCGGGAGGATTCGTTAAGTCGTCGTCCTTCAGCGATACTCTCGTCATTATATCGTACTTTCCGTCCTCCCTCGTCGTTATGTTGAACTTTGACGTCTCATTCATCGAGGCATTGCTGAAATAAAAAAAAAGATAGAAAAAAAAAAAAATTAGGTCGCTCCTATTACAATATTTCAAAGTGCTTTTTTCCGAGCCCTCTCTCCGACTACGCCAACAGTTCAAGCTTCTCATGCCTCCATTGCCGTCGAGTCGCGTGACGAACGGAAAAAAAAGAAGAAAAAAAAACCCATAATGGGGACGAAAATAAAAGCAGACGCGTCTATTATGTTCGCTCCAGTGTCGGGCCGGTGTTCACCTATCTATGCATGCACTGTAATTACACTGCACAAACGAAAGCTTACTTAATGGAGATGTCCATGACAGGATGAGGATATAGTCCTTCGGCCGAACAAAAAACTTCCACGCCATCCTCCCCGTCGAAGCTTCGCTTGCTGTAGATCAGATCGAATTTTTCCTCGGTCGCTGGAAAATAAAAGTGTAAAAAAAAAAATTGAAAAAATCATACAATGGTCATTCCCTCCACGGCTCGTTTATCTACAGTATAAAAAATCCGATTTAATATAAACGAAAGCAAAGCATACAGTTTCCCTCTGGTTTGATAGTTTTTTCTTTTTTTTTCCTTTTATTTTTATTATCGCTATTAACGAGAGTTTTAACGTCGCTCGCTTTCTCCGTAACTCATCACGAGCGGCAGCGATTATAAATTTAACTATCGTCGTGCAAATCATCGAGACTCGTATTTCATTTGTTTCTGGCGCGAAAGTTATAGCGAGAAAATATGGTGAAAAGTTTTTCTTTCGTAGCGGCTCGCCGTAACACGTAAAGTAATACACCATTGTCTCTCCTGTAAGTATATACATTGTATCTATCTGTATGTATTATATATATATATACATATATATATATACATATATATAGGTACATGTATCTCGTCGCGTCGCGTGAAATAGTCTCTCGACTGCATTACCGAGAACGCATTCTGAAAGCTTCCATAAACTTCGTGACGTCGTACATACACCGGCTAGTGACTCGTATAACACTATACTTTATTACTGTTTTTATTTTTTTTATATATATATTCTTTTTTCGTTCTTAGTTTTACTGACTTCTATTTCGCGGAGGGATAAACGACTGTTCTTACGGTTCGGCGATGGAACGAGTGGGAAAGAAAATTCCGCAAATATATATGTGTATATGTATATATATCAAGCTTTTTTTAAGGCCGCCAAAACCTTAAAAAAACGAAGTTTTTTGAGCGAATATAATGACCCCGACGCTACCATGTATGCCAGAATTAAATTGTTTGCACACCATTATCTCAAAAACGAAGCATCGGATTTAAACTCCGACGAAACTTTAAAAATATAATTTGAGCTCATTTTTCGTACGGCACGAAATATACAAGGTGATGAAAGAGCTAAATGAAACTGTATAATGTGAATTTGTTCAGTAAATATCGAAAATATCAACAACAATCCGGAACGAATAATTCCATGTGTTTTCGCGCCGAGCACAGACCCGACGACAATTTCGACAGTTTTTAATTACCAAAAGACAAGTGCGACGTTAACATTATTATTTTCATTTATTTTTAGCGCTGAACCTGAACCGGACAGCCACTTTGCCTAAAAATCAAGGATAACGTTGACGTTGAAAAAACGTTGAAATTGATATTTCCAAATCGCGTTCTCATAATATCGCTTCATTCGCAAATACAGAACATGCAATCTGGTAAACGAAGTTTTACGAATAATGGAAAGAAGGCGACAAGAAAATTTCAATTTTCAACTGTTATAAGAAGGTGATATGAAAGTTTAAATTTTCAACTTTTATGAGGAAGCGATATGAATATTTGAATTAAATTTTTTTTTCAACGTCAACATTGTGTTGGACTTTTAGGCAAAACGGCTTGCCGATTCAGGATTAGCGCGTAAAAATACACCAACGTCGCACTTTTCTTTCTTACACGGCTTATTTCATGCGGAGATTGCCCGTCGAAATAATAACATGCAAGACAAGCTGTCCTTCTCGAAAGTCCGAAAATATCTGTCGTTAAATTTGAATCTTCACTTAGAATTAACATTAAATACACTAAAAATAAATGAAAGATAAAAATCCCTATAATTCCTTCGCCAATACCCTTGGGAAGATCGTTAACTTCGTACTATCGGTCAGTGAGTTCAACGCAACTGTTGGGCGGTGAATTCTTATATTTGAGTGATTGTATTCCAATATAATCGGGCAACCAAAGGTAAATAACAAGTATGCTGGTTATTAATGTTAAAATGAACTAATGAATATCTTTTGTCTATTTATTATATATTAAGATGCGAACCGGTGATATTATTCAAATAGTAGAGATATTTTCATAATTTATCAATTTACTGATGTATGTTTAATATTGTATGTAAAAGGGTTTATCCCGTAAACTAATAAATAAATAAATAAATAAATAATCCCGGAAGTGATGATTTCTTCGACGAATATCCGGAACGAAATAACGCCGATATAAACTCACAATAGACAATCATGGAGGCATTCGCGATGTCCTCTTCGATGTAGTTGAAAACGTCGCATTTGTAGTTACCGGTGAGCGATATATTTGGATTTATAATTTTCATAGCTCGATACATCTTGACGGGATCGTCGCTGGCCTTGTAGCCGACTTCGATGTGGCTCGCTTCGGGTACGGCTTGGGGCTGATGACCGGTGTGCCACTTGTATTCGAGAACGTCGTTGTTGGTCCATTTAACGACGAGTCCGTCCGCCGACGAATTTCCGAGGTCGTAGTCGCAGTCCAGTATGACGTACTCGGATTCGCCTTCTCTGACCAGGGACGGTACTTTTATGCTTTTTATTACGAGCTGCCTCGATTCTGTAACAAGCGAAAAATCGAGGATTAATAATAAGTAAGCGAAAATAGTGATGCAATAACAACTACCGGCGCGCCCTTTTATCCCCGATATATGAATAAAACAATAACCGCCTCTCGACGTTTTAACGGCGAAAGTTGGTGGTAGAACGTCGACAGTACTGCAGGTGCGCTCGTCGTAATTACATCTCTCGCAAATGCGTGTCCTATGCACCCTCGCTCATATATTATGTATTCGAACACGGAAGTTTCGGAGTTAAAATAATAAAAATAAAAAATTGCGATAAAAATTTTTTCGTTCGGGATACAGTACACGACCGAGTTTCTCCCAACCGCATAATTCCGAACGACGGCGTATTTCCGAAAATGTCGACCGCGTAAGTCCAATTCGGCTCCTTCTCAAGGTCCGTTACCTGCTTGGTGGGGAAACAAACGACTCCTTCCCTTTTGCTACCTGCGAATGAAGTCGTCGGTGCTGTAATTTTATTATTTATTTATTTATTTATTTATTTATTTATTTATTTATTTATTTATTTATTTATTTATTTATTTATTTACGGGGACCAGCCTCTTTTACATAGCTTCATACACGTTTAAAAAAATATATATATTTTAGAACAAGAAAATAACAATTTGCACAAGATCGTCTCTGGTATAGCTTTAAGAAAAATGAGTTTGGGAAGAATCTGCATGGCTGTATGAGACTAGTTTAGGATGCCCGAGCCCTCTACTCGTAACGAAAAATAAAATTCCCCATGGTGGTTTTAAATTCTCTAATTCTAACGTTGAATGGTAATTCCGACAATTTTTGCGTACGGAAAGGGACGGTGGGCAGGTAGTGGGGTGTCCAACTTACGCGGTAGTGCTTAATTGGATTGGCTCCCGAGGATCGGAGAAACGTGGTCGTGTACTGTATGTTGAATTTTTTTGTATATTTTTTATCTCTCCTCATCAGGCTCGTCGAACCCGGTCGGCCGGCGCTCATAGATACCGGTCACGAAATTGGCTGGACCCTATCATGGTGCAGTGTTGTACCCTTTCTCCCATCCCTCTGCAACCTCGCTCATATATTATGTATTCGAACACAGAAGTTTCAGAGTTAAAATAATAAAAATAAAAAATTGCGATAAAAATGTTTTCGTTCGGCGAATAAGGTAAATGTCTCTATTCCCGACCATGCTCCCTTTACCGACCATTTTGGCGTATAACGTCATTTACGAGGCAGCCAATGCATAAAAACGTTTATTATTGGTCTAGACATATTCAGAAATTTGTGTAGTGTGGAAGGATCGTAAATTGCAGAGTAAGTGTAATAATTAGTGTATAATATCATCGCTTTTCTTACCGCACGTCACGACTCGAGCGGTTTCTTAGAAGTAAGGTTAAGGATTGTCGATCGCGTAAATAGTAAATATTTCGGTAAAAAT
>JAPYZD010010595.1:0-10473 GCA_030522725.1 Ichneumoninae sp. B BG-2022a
GTTATGACCGCCGTACGCTCGAGAGAATATGGACCGGAAAACAAAATAAAGCTCGAAATTAATCGCGGGAACGGTTCGCTCGCGATTGACCCTGTCTGTCTGCCTGGAAAGGACTCTTCCCGGGAGAAAGAATGCCGTGTGCCGTGCCGATTCACGCGAGAGCCGGAGATATGGCTCTCTTTGTGGCGGGTGCAGAAAAGCCCCATCACACTACAAAGAACTAAATATTGAGGAGGGATTTCGCACCAAGCCTCTCCCTGAGGACGATGAGAGGAACAAGCCAAGGAAACCGAAGGCTCTCCCTCCGCCACAAATAGAGGAAAATACTTCCGGGAATTGAAAATCACCCAGTACTAAAAAGAGGGAAAATAATAATAAATAAATAGTAATAATAATAATAATAACAATAGAAACAAAATATGCAGGAAAATAATATATATATATATATATATATATATATGTATATATATAAATAAATAAATAAATAAAAACAAACACAAAATGTTACTAATTAAGGAAAAAATATATTAATTAATTAATTAATTAATCAGAGGAAGAATATACTCATAGAAGATAATCAGACCACTAGGTCATGTTGATTGTTTCGGCACATTTAACTACCGTTTAATTCTTACGTGTGGACGTAGAAATTTAGGAAACATACATAACTCGAACAATATAACGGTTGTAATATAGGATAAATACGCATTACGACAAATAAAGACAAAACCGTTTATATGAAACCTATGAAGAAAAAAAATACCAATATATAATCACTCCGAACGATTGAGTTGCGGGTAACATAACCAAGGAAGGAGCAAAATAACCAAGCTCTCGCGGTCAGGCACGTCACCTGACCGACCAATAATGTAGCGACCGCTCTCCCAGGCAACCAGTAAGGGTCACGCAAAGACAGAGATGGAATACACCTCTGGTTGGAGAGGTTTAGAAGGAACCGAATGAGGAAGAACAACCAACCCAAGCATGCCATGAGAAGTCAGGAATGGAAGCAGAAAAGTTGGGGAGAAAAAACGAAATATCGAATAAACGTTTTTTCTTCCCCTATTTTTTGTTATTATTAACAGAATGCAAGCAAACAGGGAAAATTATCCCTGAAATCATAGAAGTCACAAGTTAATATAAAAACAAACATAACAAATTACAGAAAACCCAACAACTACAATAGAGACAATGTCTAACCATGAAGAACTAGAATTATTCAACGCGGCTATATGAGGACCACCCAAGGAAGAGCCGAAAGAAACGGGAAAACCTATGGAAACTCTTCGACCTCAAACAAATCAGGGCGACACAGAAATACACAGTAACAAACGAGAGATACTAGGGGAACCACTAGAACAAAGGTTGTAAGGAAACATAATAATAAACATACGGAGAACCCATCGCAGAAAACATTAGCCGAGCGATGGCAAGACAAGGCCATGCGGTTAGCTAATACAATCACGGAAATTATATTAGATAAAATTGAGGGAAACGAAGAGTATATCACGCATAGCGACGCACAGGAGTACGTTACCATTACGCGAAACACCTTGGGGGAACTAGGTGCGAAATTCGAAGTCGTAAAACATCACGAGGAACCAATCCATGCAAGCATAATTACGGTACTCTGGCCGTTAGAAAAACCGCATATCATCGTGCAATTCGGAACCGACGAATTAACTACCGAAATGGTTGCTTTAAAATTAGCCCTTCTTAAAATTCGAGCCATGTTAATCGCGATATGGAAACCTACGGAAGAAAAAGATATGGGGATAAACTATTAGGAAGAAAGGAAGGAAAATAACAACAGGATTAGTTGGAAAAAAGTAAGAAGAAGGAAAAAAGTAATTAAAAAAAAACAGGGAAAATTAAACAAAAAAAACTGCTAACGAATAACTCAACCCTAGTAAACAAGGTCAGGCGAGTCATTTTTTACGACCTAGTGGGATCCAAAGGGATGGATCAACCAGAAAAAAGGGAAAACGGGAGGAGCGAAGTTTCGCGGCATCCTTCTTTAAACAAGACACCGTGATCATCTTTTTTTTTCCTTTTCTTCTGTGTCCCCAATGGTAAATTACCCAAGGGGCCAGACACTTAAAAAAAAAGAAACATAAGCTGAAAAAGGGGACATAATAATGATAAATAACAAATAATTAAATAAATGGAAAATAAAAACATAAAAAGTAAAAGAAAATAAGTCTAATAAATAAATAAATTAATAAAATAATAAAATCAAGATAAATACAGAGATAAAAAATTAAAAAGGAGGAAAAAGACAAAAATAATAAAGCAAAGAAAAAAATATATATATATTAAAAAAAGAGAGAAATAATAATAATAATAATTGCAAAAAAAAAATAATACCTGTGCGGCATGGAAGCCTAGAGATCCGACACTTGACGAGAGGGACAGAACCCTCGATGTAAACGATCTCGGTGGTTTGCTCGGATAAAGCCATCGAATGACACAAAGAAACCGGCACGGAAGCCCAAAAGATCCGCAATTTAAGGAGAGGGACAGAACCTTCGATGTAGACGATCTCGGTGTTTTTTTGTGTCGAGACAGAATCCTAGAAGTCCCAGCGAATAGAAATATAGAAACCGGGACAGAACCCTCGAAGTTTCAAATAAGAAACGAGAAGACGAGGCCAGAACCCTCGTACCCGCGCACCGAATAAAACCTTTTTTTTATATATATATTTTGGGAAAGGACCGTGAATAAGGACACGCAAGAAAAAGTTTTAAACAAACACACGGAAATTATTGTTTAAATGCTTCTCAGAAGCTTATATTGAATTTAAAAAAAAGGAAAAAACCCGTCCATTTACAAAATAAAATCCTTAAGCCGAAAACTTAAAACTAAACCTCAAAATTAAAATTTGAACAAAAATATATCAAATTAAAATTAACGGCGACGCCTCCAGGCTGCGAGTTCTGCAACAAAAAAAAATGCAAAGGAATTAGAATCGAAACACAATATACAATGAAAAACCGAAGGTACTGTCCAAGGGCGCCGACTTGCGCCGCGGAGGCGGCGGCTCATCGACCGAGCTGGGCGATTCCGGGTTGGGGCGTTTTATCACGGAGGGACTTCGCTCGTCCTCCGAATCCTCACTGGAAACAGAAAACAAAAAAAACAAATTAGGAAAATATACATATAATAACATTAACAAACACTGAACTATACCCACTTTTCTGACACATTGAGGCGATTCCGTAACCGGTAGAGCCGCGCCGTCTCCACCCGTTTCCTCTTACCCTGACGGGCCGCTTCCTACAACCGACGGAGCACGTTGGCCGCGAAACGGGCCAACTGGGACGATCCGCGGGATCGTCCCAGGATTCCTCCCCCGCATCAGCAAAGACGTCGGGCGCTGCGACGACCGGAGGCGCGACGAAGGTGCGTCCTCCTCGCATCCCCAGATCTCCCAGCAGAGTCAGGAGCGTCGACGTCACCTCATCGACACTAGATTGACTGGAAAAGAAGAACACATACGTAAACCAGTAAGAAAAAAAAAAAACTCAAGAGATAAAGTTTGAAAAATCGAGCAAACACGTCGAAAGGCCAAGAGAGAATGAAAATCCGTATGGGAAAACTCACCCTCGCAAAAACAAACGGCAGGCCGTTTCAAAGGCTAGGGGGCTGGGCCTCCACCGTTCTCCCAACCATTCCTCTCGGGCCAACGACTCAGGGCCCTCACCGTCCCCAAACTCCTCCTCCGAATCCCAATTTTCCTCGGGAGCATCCACGAACGGGTCCAGCCCGAACAGGGCACGAAGGCCCATTGCGTCCGGCTGATCGGTATTCCAACTGAGAAAAAGGGGAAAACAGAATTATAAATATATACAGGAAAAAAAATGAACACATTACAAATATTAGTGACACTTACCCTTGATCCCGATCGAAACGACGATCTGCACGGGCACCCCTCACATAGCGCCTCATCTGGACGGCCCAGGGGGAAATCAGCCCCCGATGTCCCCGAGAGTTGTGGGGCCACACCTTGGCTTCGTCGAACTCCATACGTTCGTTCGTGAACTCACGAAGTTGCTCCATCGAAAACGACATTGTAAAAAACCAGAGACTCGAGAAAAAAAGGGTCCAGCGCCGATATTTAAGTGACTGAACCTCTCCCCATAAGCAAATTTGTGAAAGATAGTCAACCAATAACTAGATAGATGGAGGAAAAATCTCTGCGTTGAACCAATAGGCCAGCAGGAAAGAGATGGATGTAGATATGAGGGAGACTGTGGTAAGTTCCCCCCCCCCCCCTCCTTTCTCCGATCCCAAGAGGGAAAATTTCACACACAAGGAAACGTTTACAATTCTCAAGACCTCGGAAAATAATAGAGACAGGTAAATCAAGTTAATATGAAAAAAAAGCATTAAAAGAAAAATGGGATTTAAAACAATTAAAAAAAGGGAAAAATATATATATAAAAAGAGAGAGTAGGTAAAAATTAAATTTTGACAGGGAGATTTTAAAAAGGAAGGAGGAGAAGGAAAACAACGAATCGGCAGAAAAACTTATGAGAAACAAAGGGGAAATTTCATTTAAGCAAATGCTCACAATCAGAATCAATAAAATATACCCACCAGAACCACAGTAACAGGGCCCGACGCTAAACCGGCTGCACCTCTGGATTAGGGGGCGCGCGGCGAAGAGCAAGAGGCGCCTGAAGATCAATCGCGAAAAGGCGCCTCAGGTAAAAAATGTCCAGATATTGAAAATCCCATCTAAATAATAGGGGGAGAAAAGTCAGTGGAAGCCAGGGTAGCCTGAACCCATAGGAAAATCCAGCTACCCGGAAACATATACACTATATATACTTATGCAGAGTCGTTCAACATCCGACGAATATAACGCACTCGACGAATACCACGTTGAACCTCAATAATTATAGCACCTCTCACTGGGGGGTGGCGATCTAACAACCTTTGTAGAGACGGAGTCATCGGCTGACGGGTATGCACCATTTCACAAATAGGCAAATCGACAAGACGAAGTAAAAATCAAACAAGAATCACGCGTGAACGGAGAAGAGAGAGTAAAGTAAACGTCGGGATACAGTGGCTTTTATCGAAAAAAAGACGAAGGGACTCGTCAGAAGCCCGATACAGGTTTTAACCCTCTCTCTCTCTCCTAAGACTCATAGACTTAACTATCCCCGCCTATGCAAGAAAGACCCCACTATCCATAAAAAAAAACGAAAAAAAGAGGGGGAGGGAAAGGGAAAGATGTTTCACTAAAAATACCCGAATTATAAAAACAATAATATTACAGATGAAGGAATTTCACCTAATATGGGGATTCGTGGTACTTCATCTACTAACCCAGTCCTGCCCCGCGGAAGGATTAATCGGATACGATTGCACCGGCGCCCCTTTAAATATCACAACCGTCTCACTACTAGAAGATGGAGGATGCGACATCCCTCGCCAGGAAGTCGATAAATCATCTGTTTACATACAATTACTCCAAATCAATCAATACTCATCAATACATGTAAGACAATGCAAAGTAGAAATTCATCGCATAATTCGTCGGTGTGGGATTTGGTCACACGGGATGGACGTCCCTAATGGAGAATATTCATATGTGGACAGTGTCTCGTGATGTCTGCACCGACATGTATAGAGAAGGGCGTATTAGAATCGGGCAAACAGAGATAACCGGAATAAAACCTAACAGCACGACAAGACGACCAGTATCAATAGCCGGAACGACAACAGCTAATTCTGAATGTGAGGGCGTATACTATTCTGACCCATACGATAATTGGGAAAAGGTATACGTCGTGGGAGATGTGAAAATAACTTTGCGCGATTATACAGCCGACGTAGATGTAGAAACCAATAAAGTACATTTATTTCACTCGGTGGGAAAATGGCGGTTTTTCGCACGCTTCGCAAAAACCCCCATTTTCACACCTTGTGAAATAAAATTTTGTTCGATACTCGTGCGATTTTGTTCGATACTCGTGCGAAAAACTCGCCTTCGGCTCGTGCTGCAAACTCACACTCGTCAGAAAAAGTTTTTTAGCACTCGTATCGAAATGTACTATTACGGTCAGGTCCAAAGTGCGAGCTCAATGATGGCTGCTGCGTAGACATAGATGGGGGGAACACGTATTGGGAACCCTATCCCGAGGATAGCTGCAATAGTAAACGCTACGGAGTACTTTATGAGGGAAGCGCCATCCTGACTACGGACCGAAATACGGATTTTAAACAAACAGTAACTCATTAATGGAAGGTACAGTCATTTTCGCATTAACCGCCCGAGATCGGTCAGTCGTCTCCGGATACACCTTGATCCGTACGGAACATCCTAAACTTCTGGTAGTGGAAACCGACAGAGAAAACCCATTTGTTAAGAAAGACGCTTTGTCTATTGCGAATCTCGATTTATTCGCATATGTAAATTCCAAATTCGTATGTGTGGAAAAATATATCAGAAAACAAATTAAACAAATGTATAACGACATTCTGGTTCAACGATGCAACCTTGAAAGACAAGTATTAGAAAACACAATCGGACTCGCTAAACAAACACCAGACGAATTTGCATATAACATTATGAAAGGCCCCGGTTATATGGCCGCATTGGCTGGAGAAGTGGCGCACATAGTAAAATGTATTGCACTAGAGACAAGAGTCAGGGAAACAAAAGAATGTTACACACAACTACCCGTGGTAGTAGGGAATCACTCTTATTATTTGACACCTCGTACTCATATTTTGAAAAGAACGGGAACCCAAATAACTTGCAACAATTTGGTACTACCCATGTACAAAATCTCGGATGAATGGTATTCATTAGAACCTCGACCTGTGCACGCTGTAGCACCCACGACCCTCCAACCATTGGCCGAACAGACCTGGACCTACCGCAACCCACAGAATCTTGCGACCAGCGGTATATACACTCAAAAAGATCTAGACGATTTGAGAGATCACATCATGTTCCCCGCGGAAAGACCGGTCATCCTAAACTCAGTAGCCAGGGGAATAGCTGGGCAGCCCACAATAACTCAGGGTGGAACGATTGCAAATTTGATAGACGAACAAGCAATTAATAAAATTATAGAAACTTCTTGGGAAAAATCCTGGGGTTACTTCTCAACCTTCGGGACAGTCAGTGCAAGATTAATCAGAATAATCATGCTCATTAGGCGAATTAAATTAATAATAGACATAATAATACACTGATACGCTTTGCATACCATATACGGATGGTCCCTATACCTCATCGGAGCCGTTTGGGACTCCGTAACCTATCTATTGTTGTATCTCAACAAACAGACTCCGAAGGGAGATGGCGATAACGACGGAGACGGAGGAACGAGTGGAAAGCCTTTGCTCCCCAAAGACTCGCGGGACGACCCTTCGTCCTGCGCTCCTGTTAACTCCTGCCCCGTCACACCGTTCGAACCGTTACAATTTGGATTTGAAAGCCGGGCACACGACCTACCACATACTCTGTGTTGCAACAACACGAGACCGAACCCAGATTTACCGGTCAGGGTATATTACGGCGACACTCTACCTTTACGCCTGAGTCCCGGATACAAAACGGAACACAATACGCTACCGCGCGACTTTATTTGGGCCCGAGAAAGACCCACCGGAATCGATGAACCGATTTACAAAGTTCCCCGCAGTGTCAATGAGGGATTTTACAACACCCCTCCAGAATATATGGTAATGACAAAAGGAAAAACTGCAACATCTCCTGAAATCGAACTCAACTCCTTACCCCGACTGGAAACCTTTCATGTACCAATCCCTGAAGGAAGTAGCAGTGAACCGCCCCAAACCTGTACTTCTGGTAAAGAAATAAAAGGAGAAGCCGCTCCCGTGGGGGAAATAAAAAAATCAAGAAAGGAAACTAAATCACAAGCCCTCTACCCAACTCTGGAGAAAATAAAAAAGGTCACTACCAACCCCTCTGCCCCGGAACGAAAACAGATATTTTTGTCGTTAGAGAAACAAACACACAATTAAAAGGATAAAACGAGAAAAAAATAATAATAATAACGGTAGAGATACCCTGCTGATAAAAGTTTCCGCTAACTAATTCTCTATAAGTTTACATTTTTGTTATACAAAAAAAAAGAAAAAGGGGAAGAAGGCAGTAGTAACTAACAAACATTTTTGTTTAACAAAAGAAAATACTTTTGTCTCTCTCTCTCTCTCTAACCAGGATCCCGACGTCCAAAGGGAATGTTATTAAATTACTTTATTAATCCAAATTTTCAACCTACAAACAGACGGAAAAAAATGTCTCAATCTCTGCACGCGGTCGAAAGGGCGGAACTACGAAAGAAGAGACCGAGCAAAGGTCTCAGCCCGGAAGAACATTTACCAATACAAATACACACCAAGGTGACTCCCTGTCTCGCCCCAGGCACCACCAGACTCTACTGTTACTGGAAAATCGCAATGTACATCGATATAGCCCAGAAGAACATCGAATTATACATCCCGCCTGAATGGAGATGGTTGACTCCCGAAAGACTGGAGAGCTGGGTAGGAAAACTACGCGACAACCCATACGAGGAAGTCGTGCGAACAAGATACACCTGGGCTATAGACATCCTGGTACCCTCACGCCAAGTCTACACCGCCGTGCCGATACATGGAAGGAACGGATGGCCGAACTTTATAGAGGTTGTTCCATACTGGAACACACCCAGGGTCAAGCACGAGTCGGAGCGATTGGCAATAACCATCAATCGTACACCGCTTTTACCTTCTTTAGGGATGAGAAGAGCGGTGTGTTTTTGTGCAACCAAGTGCCACCGTGCAACCAAGACGATATGTCTGGGTCCCTCCAGAGTGGAGACGATTGACCGACAAAACGCGACGCATGTGGGTACGGAAGTTGGCCGCCAGTCCAGACCAATACATAATACTGGGCGACACTCGTTACTCCTGGATGCACGATACCATCGTGCCTCACGGCCAAAATCCCGATAGCATCGAATATCTGGGAGAAGGTAGGTACGACGACGCAGAGTCACCCGAAGAAGAGGCATTTTCCGACCTACCCTATACGCCACCACGGACCCCGGGTAACAGGGATCCACAACTACAGGAGCTCGGACTCTCTCGAATGATGAACACCTTCATCAACCAATACAGCAACACGATCGTGCTTCCTGGAGCCATAGAAGGCCCAATCAGCACGGCCAACAGAGAGGGCGGAGCAGGTTACGAAATTCCAAAGGAATTGGAAACTCGTGAATAAGGGAGTATGCAAATCTTCTCAATTTTCCTCATTATTTCAAAGAATGAGGAAAATGAAAAAAAAAATAGGAAAAAAACAATAATACTAACAACATTAAAATCAAAGGAAAGTTTGGGAATAAATATGGAAAAAAGAAAAACAAAAAAAACATATAAAAATAAGATAAGAACAAAAAGAAAACTAAACAAAAAAATATACATAAGGGAAATATTAACGATAAAATATACAAATACATATACCCCAAGGGAAAAATAATTACTATGGAGATGGGGAAAATTAAGTAACAATCGGGTTTCAACAAGGTAATGGTTGAAAGATTCCTTATGATTCACAGACAAAGGTCCAATACGAGGAAAATCACAGGGGATGGTATCTGTTGATATCTACAACAACCGAGGTCAGAGAAAAAAAAATGGAGACAATTGGATGCGGCATCCCCGACGTCGTAATCTGGGATCCGTACAAGAAGATCCGAACCAGCAAGCCAATTCTTCGAGTTTCAAACTTGCCACCCCTGATCCTCGAGCACGTCGGAACCTTCAACAACAGACCGCCATTTCTATAAGTATCATTAAGTGAAATAATTAGAATCACGAATTATTCGTTCAAAACGAGACGCAAGGGCAACATTAATCGCATTTTTATTTTAAAAATATATACTCTAACACGAGTATTTTTCTTTATAGCCATAATAACTCAGGAATAGGCTGAAAGAAGTAGATTTAACGAATTATTAGCTATTAATGAAGAAAGATAAACGTCGATGCAACTTAACATAAATATTCAGGAGGGTCATTTCAGTTTAAACGCGCAAGCAAAGAAATGATTTTTAGAAAAAAAAGGAGATGAAAATTCCAATAAAAAGAACCACTCAGAAAATGAGCCGATTATTCGGATTCTCCTAATAATCGTCTTAAAAGAGGGGGAGGTGTTACGTCCGGCGTAACGAGTAATTTCTTTATTATTTTTCCTCACACTAGACTCAGAAAATAAAATAAAAAGAAGGGACAAAAATCGGTCAGATAACCCGAAATATTAAAAGGCCTAGATAAATGACTCGTTTCTGCCAAAGGTCCGACTTAATGAACTCAGTCGGTACATTCGATATGCACGAGAAGCTGGTGAAACTTGACCAGCAAAAATCTAACTGCATGGTCAAACAGACCTGTATAAATTGTGGAAAAGGAAGGGCACCAAAAATGGTCTATGACCACCAG
>JAPYZD010010599.1:0-11739 GCA_030522725.1 Ichneumoninae sp. B BG-2022a
CGAGGAACCCCCCCCCCCCCCCCCCCCCCTTATCGATTTTGTCAGATATCATTTAAAACGATTTATCGTAACGTGTTCGGGACGCTAATGAATCGTTAAAACCGTGGGTCGCGAGCAGGGATCGAACGGATCATCGTTTTATAATTGGATCCGCGGAAGCCCGGCCCGATGCGCCTGTACGAGAGCGTTGTGTAACAACGGTATTTCCATGCGGATTCCTGACGCTCGACTGATACCTGTCGCGGATACGACGGCGAAGCTTCGTGAGCTTACGATATAATGACAAATAAATAGCAGCGAACCGAGCCGCTCCTAACGATCGGTTCGACCTCGACGCCTATCTGTCGCGCCCGATGCTTCCGAAGATTTTCGCGCCAACAGCCAAGTACCAAGATAAATAAATTACTCGTGTGTGGCGGAAATGCTCTGCGAACGAAATAAAAAATCAAAAAAAATATTCGAGTAAACACAGTACAAACGTGAAATAGTTCACCTTGAGGCTGTGGTTGCAAGACAGGCTGCGGAACGGGCGAGGTTCGCGGAGCGTGTCTCAAATCGAGAGCAGCCTCGTTGGATATTCTCGACTCCTCGACCGATTGCCGTGGGCTTTGGAGTCTCTGATGTGGCGACTGGAGTCTCTGATGCGGTGACTCCATGGTGAGCCTGACTTGCTCGATGTGCCTCGATGTTTCGGCGGTGTTGGAGTGGGGTCTCGGTAGCTCGATCGAGTTGGACGGCGGTCTCGTTTGTTCGACCCTCGGCGACGGTGAGTTCGGCGGTAATCGCGGCGAAATACCGACCGGTCGATTCTCCTGTCGCGTCTGCAACGGCGGTTGCTGATCGTTAGTCAGGCCGAGCACCTGAGCGGCGTATTCGCCCTGCAGTGCCATCTCCGCGCCGGTGAACGGACCGCCGTCGCAGCGTTTCAGCCAGTATATCCGCTGACTGTGGGGCCTCGCGTCCCTCTCGTAACTCTCCCATTGTTGCAACAGCAGAGCGTAGCAGAGACTGCACGCCTTCACCGCGCCGGTTCTCGCACCCTCGCCTCGATAGCCGGCCGGGGCCTCGTGAGACTCGAGAAACGGAAAGTACGGCTCGTTCGGCGGTCCACCGGGACTCGGCTTCACCCTCAGCCAGTACTGCTCGCTGTGGCTCAACGTTCCGCATATGAAACATATCCGCAAACCACCGGCAACCTCGTCGTTGCTCAGCTGATTCGACTGCGAATTAGCGTGTGATTGCCCCTCAAGTCCCGGCTCGTTCTTAACGTACAGCTTGCTTTCCATCATGTCACGAAACCATCGAGCCTCTCGAGGATCTTCTTCTATTCCTGTGACTCACGCCCCCTGACGGCGTCCCGATGCTCGCCGATCTCGCGTCGCTCTTCGGCGCCCGGCAAACTCCTCGATCTTGCGCGTATCTGAAAAATATTGGAGAGAACGGAGATCAATTCATCGGTCGTCGAACGTCGGTCAAGGACGATCGGAACTTAAGGCGGATGTTCGAGATTCGGGTGATCAAAATTGAACAGTTATCAGGAGGGAACTCTTGGGATAATTAAATAAATAGGTAAAAGCTCAAGTCAGATTATTTTTTGGAGGATCCCAAGGAAAAAACAACGGTTGTTAAGATTGTTGGAGCAAACGATCTTAAGGCAGGCATTCGAGATTCGGGTGATAAAAATTGATACAACAGCTTTCAGGAGGGAACTCTTGGAATAAATAAAAGCTCAAAACGGATTTTTACCCAATGATTCCGTATTAGCGGATTTCAAGAAAAAGCAACTATTGTTAAGTTCGTTGGAGCAAACGATTGTAAACTAAGCATTTGTGATGGGTGCGATAAAAATTTGATCGGCAGAGTTCGGAGGCAGAAGAAGATTCTGGAATCGACGTTACAGGACTGCAATGAGAAGCGAGATTGATAGCGTTTGGTAATTCTCTCGAATTCTGAAATTTCTGAGGCCCACTTTTTTTTCATCCGACCACATGAGTGCGTCTACTCCGCAACAGCTGCGACCTCATTCCAGACATACCAAAAATTTGTCGCTTGACGAGGCAGAAAACAAACTACGCTTTGCCAAAGAAATATTAAAAATGTCGGAACGCTAAATGTGAACTACGTGTCAACTAATCGGGAATTTTGGTCGTTGGAGCTCGAAGGCCAAAAAAAAAAAAGTAAAAAAAGTTAATCAATGTTGCGTAGTTAACAGCATGCGAATAGGTTATGCTGCCTTCTCGGCAATAACGAGTCATCAAAACATGATTCTCGTAGAACGATAAAGAAAAAAAAAAAATGTTAATCCAAATAAACAACGGAATCAGAAAGCGCAAGTGCATTGAAGAAACATTCTTGTCGCCGTCAAAGTTCAACAATAAATTGGAAGTGAAGATTCATTGATCCAGAGGCAGGAACCGGCATTGGAAACCAAGGACCGCGTTGAATATTGCAACACCCATGGAGGGTAGAAAAAAAAGACCTTTCGCCGAAAGAGGTCAAATGGTATCTTTGATTGACAAAAAAAAAAAAAAATTGTTGCGTTCTATCGCAAACCGGAAGTTGCGGTTCAACGGTGAAACGGCAGATAAAAAGTAAATATATTTTTCATCGTTCGGAATTATTGCGTTAAGTATTCTGTTTTTATATGTTTAACATTCTTTTTAAACGCAACGCGGGATAGCCTTAGACTTCGGGCAAATGGTGGGCAAGAATTGGCGAGAAGACACTCGGGCGAGTTGTGTATTTCGATCGTAAGGGATACGTCGTCAAAAAGAGGGTCAGAGGTTACAGCGTCGTAGACGAGGTCGGGACGGGTTATCGTGCTCTCTCGAACTCGTGAGGGTTAAGAGGCAAACGTGCGGGGAGGAACTCAAGAATAAAAAAAGCGTATCCAAAGCGCCTTCCACCGAAAGCGACGGGGTACACTCTGCTCACTCGGGAGCTACCGAAATACGCATCCTACACGACACCTAAAACCCGTTTGTGCACGTTGGCGTTTTTCGTCGTACGAGGGGGGGCAAACACTCACAATTATTTTATATTCTTAAACGTTTCTCTCCTCGTTATTTATATCAATCGCGGTGGCCACAGCATCGTTGTGTCGTCTTGGGTTGGTTAAACGGCAAACGCGTACCGCCCAGGACGAGTAAAAGAGCTCCCTTATCTCTCTCTCGGTTTGCCTCTAGTCTCTGCCATACGTGCTCGAGCACCGCACGTAGTTGTGGGGTGTCACCTTCGGTACTTCGTTACACATTATTATATCCATATTTACACGAAAATAATCACCGATATTTCGTTATTTCTAAGACACGTATTACACAGCTCTTAATTGTAAAACAACGATGATAAAAACTTGTCGTGCTACTACGAAAAATACATTTTACGAAGGTACAGCGCCGCGACTTTGGCTCACTAAACGGCCATGTTGAAAAATTGCAATTCCGTTTCCCATAATGCCACGCAACTCCGTCATATGACAGTGCGGCTACGCCGGCCAATGGGGATGGGCGACGCATGCGCGCGCATCGCTACGTTCAATATGGCTGAAGGCGTTGCATTCGAGCGGGCGATACGAAAACGAATTCTCTTCGTTCGAAAGACGCTCGGCTGGCTCCGGACGCTTGGCAGTATTGGCGTATGTAACTCTTAAGCATCGTCGGGTTTTTCGGGAATTGGGAGTGAGAGGGGTCATAAAAAGACAATAGAATTTCGTCAATGTTTCACGATATTTAATCATTCTTCGAAACATATAGCATTTACGGTACTCTCTATGTGATACGTTTTACACGATGATTTTGTTTTCTCCTTTTATTTTTTTGCGCCTTCGTTTTACTCATCTGTCGGTACCACCCAGTCGATGGGACATTTGATGTTAATACTAAAAAATAATTGGCAATACTTTAAAAATACTCTTTGCAAATGATGATTTATTTTACTTGTTGTTGTTGTTGTTTGTTTTTCCTTAAGAGACACCATTTCGTGGTTTTATCTCATAAATATCGAAATCATACCGAGCTACTGTCTATCGCTAATCGCTTTATACGCTTTATACAGATATATTTATATGTAATCACAAGAAAAATCGTAATCGTATTATGTTTTTCGTATTAATGATTTTCACCCTTTTTTTCTCTTCTGTTTCTTCTTGTTAGATCGATATAGTCCTTACGATTATTGAATAGACACGCAATAGTGGTACAAAGATATTTTTGTTTTTCTTTTACGCAATTCTCATACTTCAGTCCACCATTCTCGCGGAGACATTTTCCAATCAGTAAAGTGCGTGATGTGAATGTCCGAGAAATCAATTTTTTTTTTCGATTTTTAATTCACTCATGCGTATGCAATCATTTTTCCGTCGCAGCTACATAATAAAATACAATTTCATTACTCGTGCGGATAACGGTGGTCTGACAATAGCGTTTGCATTAATAATCGTTCAACTACTTTCGGACATAACGTACTTGTGTTGTATTTCCATTGCATGAACAACGATAAATAAAATTAATACTCGGTGGTAATTTTAGCCGTCACCGCGATGAATGACGGAATGTTTGTCGACCGGGTGAGATTAATTGAGGACAATAACGCTGTTGATTTATTATTTTACGGTCATGATAATTTCGTGTCGGTCTAATGGGAGTAAAAACAAAGGCTTCAATTAAAAACTAGCGCGAAGTCGATCGAACGATTATTTGTGACGTTACAATGGAAAGTCGCTCCGAAGGTAATTGCATGTAAATACAACTCAGCATCCCCGTTTGATAATATTTCTTTGTGTTTTTTTTGTCTTATAAATTAATTAAGAACTAGGTGTACATTGCATTGATGAATGACTATAAACGATTTTTTCGTACTTCTCACTCTTTTCACTTCTTCCCTTGCGATCTCTATTCTATCTCGCTCACTCACATTTTCTTTTGTTTTTTTTTCTTTTCCACAAAATGGATTTAACAAAACTTACATCCTAACTCCTAGCGGTGACAAGTAATGTGATAACAGTACAGGTTCCGAGTTCTATATTCGAATAAAAATAAAAATAAAAGCGTTTATTCGAGATATTTTTTGTTAATAACTCAATCGATACCACCGGAGATTTTGCGCGCTTTGCGAGAGTTGGGTAGTTTCAAATACAGCGTTTCGACGATACACTTGTTTCGAGGATGAACGTAGGAGTGGGGACAGTTAGCCGATGTGATTTCTCTCGCCGTACTCTTTAATTTACCGATTTACGTATATCGAGTCGAACATAAATAATAATCGAAGTTTTGAGAACCTATAACTTTTATCCATTTGACCCTTGCCACACGCTATCTTCATTTTATGTACATATTAACAGATATTACGGTAATAAGTTTTCCACTTGTACAGGACGTTTCGTACGCGGTTATGACGAAAATTCGATGCCGTTCGATTGACGAATTTTTTTTGCTTATTTTTTTTTACCGATAAAAGAGTGACGTTTCTCTTATGTGAAATCAACGAACTGACTCCCTCAATTGCTTCTCTGTCCGTGAGATAAAAATAATATAAAAATAATCTACCAATGAAACATCCTGTACAAACAGATACATTATGGCAGTCGCTTCGTGAACGATGCTGAGTGTTGTATTATGAATAACGAATGCCGTGCTAAATATATGCGTGGCGGGTCAGACGTATCACGATAAAACTTCCGACCCCTGAACTTTGGGGCTGCGCGGCTGATTCAGAATGTTGACAGAGGCAAAAGTAACAAAAAAAAGACAGAAAAATGCGAAATCTCAATGTACGAATGTTGAGTAATCGAAGCAAAGGAGAATACGTTGGTCCGCTTGTTTTTTTTTTTTTTTTTTTTTTTTTTTTTTTTTTTTTTTTTTTTTTTTTTTTTTTTTTTTTGTTTTTTGCTGATTTCCACTGCGATCATTTGATGCATTTATCATTTCTCCAATCGTCGATCGGAGCAGCGCAATTTCTCGAAAAATCTTGCCGCCGATAGCATTCTCATCGTTTAATGCAGTTCGATGATGCGTATGCAAATTTATCTTCAAAACAAAAATTACCTTCGTCCATTGGCAAAAAAAAACTGCAACCTCGATTTGGCTTTATGACATTGCAACAACGACATAAAGTCTAATTGAGCGTATAGTCAAATTTTGAAAACGTTTAACAGTACGGTCATAGAGAGAGTACGAACTCATAGATGAATTACGGTTTTGCCTATCGAGTCATCATCGAACTGCATTGACGCGCACGCACAGCGCACCACTATCGTATAGCTAAACAGTCTAATTATCAGAATTTCATTCTTCTATTCCTAGTTCACGATAGGTTTCCATTGTTATTTTTTTTTTTGTTTTAGCAACTAACGCCAAAATTTCATCACAGCACCAAGAATTCCTCGCATTTCCTCGTTTATATCAAATCAATTCTGAACGGCCGATCCTGCTCTCGTCCGTAACAATAAATGCCGTGCTTTTTGACAGAAAAAAATGAGGAAGAAAATGAGATTTCAGCGGATCTGCACGCTGTCGATACAACATGTTTGGCAAATTATTCGTGGCGTATCGACAATGTATTGTCAAAAAAAAGGAAAAAAAAATAGAAACATCTGTTTTATTGACTGTGCCGCGTCCGTGAAACGTAAAAGATTTTTTTAAATCCCGAATATTCGAGTAAAGTAAAGCTTTCGGAGCGTAATTAGCAGATACTGTGACAGGAGGAGGGGCGGGAGAATGGGTGGGAAGTTATGGGCCCAGGATCGTCAGCGAGTTGGGGTTTCAAAAGGATCTCTCGATCTGGCATGTGAATACTCGTAAAACATTAATCAACGCGCTGAATCTTCGCCCGAAGGGTTTCCCTCAAATGTTGTGATCGTTTGCCGATGGTTCGCTCCGTAAAATACTCTCGCCAATTATTTCCTCGGGCTGTTTGGTGGCGAAACTCGGCTCCACGCTGTCCACCGAGAGTTTTAAATTAATCTTGTCCACGTGGGTGAGTTCTATCGGTAAATAAATTGTTCTGCAGTGGTCGATATCGGCGCGACACAGTGGGCAACGTTCGCAACGCCTGGCACAGTCGAGGCAGGCCACCGCGTGACCGCACGGGAACAGAGCCGTGTCCAAGCTGCGATCCATGCAGATACGACAGAGCATTGCGTCCAACAGCTTCGCCAGGCACGCGCGAGATTCCTGCAACCGAAAGTTAAAAAAAAATTAACGCCCAGTTCACTTTAAGGGCTTACGCCACAGCAAAATTTCGACGTTCTTTTTGTTCTTTTTTTTTCAAATAGTTTATAGTGTCAAAAATATTCTGTCAAATTTTTATGACGAAATCGACCCAATTATGAAAGGTAAAGTCAGTTATGTGGAATACTTTGAACGCGTTTTTCTCAAACCGTGATTTTCAATATCGGTGTCCCCGATATCTCAAAAAATGACTTGATGGTTTTTAAAATAAATATTTGTATCAATATAGTTCAATAGATTCTTTAGTCCTTAACTGTCTCATATAAAAAAAAAATATATATATTAAAAAAATTATTCAAAGTGTTAAAAAAATTGGTACAAATCGACTTTTTTCAAATGACTGCTATTTTGCAATTTTTTCCTCTCGTCAACGATAGCGTTATATATCATTTGTTAAGAAACAATTTAAATAATTTATTTCTGATAAAATAACAAGTTGAAATCGGGGTCACCACAAAGAAACTTAAAAAAAAATTGTTTACGCCGACCGATAAAAAAAAATACATATAATAACAATAAAAGTGAATGAAAAAATTCTTAAACGTTCTTGAATATAACCTCCATCCACCCTAAAAAAATTAAATCGATAAAGCATATATTTACCGAGGAAAAAATATGCAGGCGTTTTTGCCCATTTACTGGGGCGTAAGCCTTTAATAAAAGGAAAGCAATTATTTTCACTTCTCTCAAGGGTCTTTAAATTACAGACAAGTGCACTCTGATGGTCAGCGGCGATAAAAATAAAAGCTTAGTGTTCCAGTGTAAAGTATAGAGTACCTTGCACTTAGGATTCTCGCAATCGTCGCAACCGTGCCTCTCCAGCATTCCGCTCTCCTCGGGCAGGCCGATGTTAGCGGCTTCGCAATAAAGTGCGCGCCTCGCGTTGTCGTAAACCTCGCGGCAGGTTCTCCGAATATCGAAAACATACTTCTTTCCCAGCGTCGAGTCCTCGTTGAATATCGAGATTATCGTGCCCTGAAGAACCGCAAAGTGTACGTGGGAAATTATTAGCGACGGAAAATTATTTCTAGCTAAACATTTTTTTTTATTTAATCCAGCTAATAACAAATTAAATTCCGCAAGATTCGCATCTCCGCTCCGAATTACCTTCAGGTCTCGAATGAACTGAGCAGTAACGGCACTTCTGACGGTCTCGCAGCTGTAAAAAGCGTGTTTCTCTGTGATCGCTCTGTACAATCCACTGGCCGACTGACTAGAGTCCAATTTGAAATCGAGCGACGTCTCCTCGCCGTCCAGCGAGAGATAGATCAGATGAAACATTCGACGCTGAGACGTTGCGCTCTGAATAGCCGTGTAAGGTATACTGAAAAAAATAAATTAAAAAAATGAAGAAATATGTTAACAAAATTTATTTTTGTATTTTTGATTTTCGATGTTTTTCTTATTCAAAAAAATCAACACAAACTTTTGCGTCTCCTCGCCGTGGCCTCGGTAGACCGTGATACCGTGCGGTCCAACGCCGATCATCGATACACCGTTCGATCCGAATTTACTGTGAAACATTTCCTGCCCGAAGGTATCCAGATTCGAGACTTCCTTCAGCAACCAATATTCCGCCGTCGATGCTTTCATGCCCTGAAAAAAAAAAAAAAACCGATAATGATCGATTATTGAGATAATTTGGGATGATCGATTACATAACGTTTTTTTTCTACTCCAAATTGGGAATCCACATTTTGAGTACACTAAAAAAAATTTACTTGCGGGCTGCCGAAGAAAAAAATGTTTGTTTCAATTCTACTTCAAATTCTTACAATTCCATATGATATTGAAACAACGACAGCAAGACTGTAAAGGTAACATCGTTTCAATCCGGTAAGAAATTGTACGAATTCAGAGTAGAATTGAAACAACCTTTTTACTTCATTGGCAGCCCGCAAGCAAATTTTACTTGTTTCAATGATATTTTTTTTCTGTGTACGGGCGCAGTGACTCACTTTGATCTCTCTGTGCTGCTGAACGATCCGATGCAGAAAGTCTTGAGGTTTGGTCTCGCACGGCTCGCTGGGCTGTATCTGACAGCACTGCGAATAAATTCCATGGGGCGGTGATAACGGATCGTAATTTCCAGCATCGGCCTGGGCTATTAGCGCGACGAGTCTCGGTACCGACGTCCAGTCCGACACTTTCAGCCTTCCCTCGATGAGTTCGAGGCGGGAGTGCAGGTAGAACTGATGTCTGTAATCAAATCGTCAATTGTCATTGAACAAGCGCAACTCGTTACGGTGCCAGGCAATAATTTACATATTTTTTGTTGTTGCAAATGACGGTGATAAAAAAAGGAGAAAAAGTCAAAAAGCGATTCATTGCTTTCAGCTGTTTTCTCGAATTCCGTCAGTTGTCATTTGACAAGGGCAGCTCGTCACGGTACCAGGAAATAATTTACATCTTTCGTGTAATTACAATTAACGTTGTAAAAAAAAAAGTCAATAAGCGATTCATTGCTTTTAGCCGTTTTCCCGACTTCCATCAATTGTCATTCAACAAGGGCAACTCGTCACGGTACCAGGCAATAATTTACATCTTTCGTGTAATTACAATTAACATTATAAAAAAAAAAGTCAAAAAGCGATTCATTGCTTTTAGTTGTTTTCCCGACTTTCGTAAATTCTAATTCAAAACAAGGGCAACTCGTCACGGTACCAGGCAATAATTTACATATTTTTCGTCATTACAAATAAAGTGATAAAAAAACATGTCTAAAAGCGATTCATTGCTTTAAGCCGTTTCCTCGACTTTTTTCAATTGCCACCCAAGAAGTCCAATTCGTCACGGTACCAGGCAACAATTTACATATTTTTTGTCATATCATGTAAAGTAATAAAAAAAGGGAACAAAAATCTAAAAGCGGTTCATCGCTTTTGCCAGTTTTCCCGACTTTCGTCGATGCAAATTCGGACCGACGGGTTAAGCATTCGATTAATTTCGAAGCTAACGTTACGCGCCGGCAAGAGGATTTACATCACCGTCAGGGCGCCCGAAGCGGTTCAGTTCGGATTTGGCGATAAATCTCTCATAATACCGCCGGTGCTTTATACAGTGTATATACATACAAACCGCAACCGAAAGCTTTGCCTGTCGTCCTCGCAATAAATATGTATAAGCAACACCGAGACTTCTAGCCGGTGACTTGAATTTCATTCCATGTGTGCCACGTCCTTCCAGGGGATCCAGGACACCAAGGCCACGGCATCCGACATCCCACATCGGCGAAGGCTTCAAGGCCAGAATTGTAAAACAAGCGGTGAGCCGCTCGGAATAAACGTCGCTATAGCTGGAGCGCATATATGCGGGTATCGTGTCATCGTGCTGTCGTAGCTGCGCACGTGATACGAATATTTTTTTAATCGTTTTGTTTTGAACCGACGTCGCCGCTATTTTTTCGATGCTGACTGATATAATGTTTTTGAGATAAATTTTTTATCGCCACATGTGTACGATCTACGAGAAAGTTTGGGGAGGAGAGCGGGGCAAGACGGACCGGCGAGACACGGGGGAAAAAAATGTCCGTTTTGCCCCGCTTCGCGCCTATTTTTTCGATGCCGACTGATATAATGTTTTTGAGATAAATTTTTTATCGCCACATGCGTACGATCTACGCGGAAGTTTGTTAAGGAGAGCGGGGCAAGACGGACCGGCGAGACTCTGAGGAAAAGGAATGGTCCGTCTTGCCCCGGTGTACCGTTTTGCCCCGCTTCACGCTATTGCTCATTCGCAGTTCTCGACGGTGAAACGTAGTTTCATCCGTTGGTCCGCGGTTGCCAGTTAAACTTTGGGATCGTAAGATACTCCCGAGGCGGGATGCGAAACTTTCTCAAAAGCGGTGCGAGTTTGCGACCGTTTCGGACGGGAACAAAGTCGACGGGGGAAGTTTGCGCGCGGGATCGAGCACATCCCGCCGTACTTCTCGACGTCGCGGACTTCGATTTGCAATAATACATTACGGAGGAGAAATCTGAGCTCTGTTTTGGAGCAATCGTACGAGTAAACGCCGCAGACTCCTGGCGCGCGACGGTTTGACCGGAAGTGTCGGCAAAATTTTTTTTTTTTCTTCACACATAGATGAATATCATTCTTCCGCCAGAAATAAGGTAATTTCGTTATTAATTTGAAAGTTTCATTTTTCAACTGGAAGTGAGATCTTACTGGAAAAACGTCACTTCCGGTTTGAAAATCTCATTTTTCGACTGGAATTGACGCCATACTGGACAAACGTCACTTCCGGCTTGAAAGTCCAATTTTCCGACCGGAATTGGCGCCACACCGGAAAAACGTCACTTCCGCTTTGAAAATTTAATTTTCCGGCCGGAAGTGACGTCATTTCGGAACGGACGTCATTCCAAACCGGAAAAACATGACTTCCGGTTTGAAAATCGAATTTTATCAACCGGACGTGGCGTCATACAGTAAATCCGTTATTTCCGGTCGAATAATGAGATATTCAAACCGGAAGTGACGTCATTTTGGAACGGAGGTCATTCCAGGCCGAAAA